>CAUYSK010033799.1:0-23207 GCA_963575035.1 Avahi laniger | reverse complement strand
TATTTTATTGGATAGTCTCTTTTTAATTGAGTTTTATGAGTTCTTACATATCCTGGATACCAATCTTTTCACAGATACATGTTCTGTATTTTCTCCCAGTCTGTATTTTGCTTATTTCTTTTCTTTTTTTTTTTTTTTTTTTAGACAGATTATCAATCTGTTGCCCGGGCTAGAGTGTAGTGGCGTCACCCTAGCTCACAGCAACCTCAAACTCCTGGGCTCAAGCGATCCTCCTGCCTCAGCCTCCCCAGTAGCCGGGACTACAGGCATGCGCCACCAAGCCCGGCTGATTCTTTTTTTTCTTCTATTTTGAGTTGCCTGGCTAATTTCTTTCTATTTTTAGTAGAGATGGGGTCTTGTTCTTGCTCAGGCTGGTCTCGAACTCCTGACCTCAAGTGATCCTCCCACCTTGGCCTCCCTGAGTGCTAGGATTACAGGCTTGAGCCACCACACCTGGCCAACTCCTCTAGATTCTGATGTAGTAAATCTAAGCTGGGGTATTAGGGATTGGTAGAATATAAAAGCTTTATTGGGGTTCTACTTCTGGAAAGGCAGCATGAGGACCTCTCTGGACCCACTTCCTAGTGAAAGAAGTAAATTTGTGAAAACTAAAAAGAAAATAAATACATTTATGGTCTCTGGAAATTGCCCTAAGGTCATACAGCAAATGATTAAACATTTACTCAAGAAAATAGGCCGGGCGTGGTGGCTCACACCTGTAATCCTAGCTCTCTGGGAGGCCAAGGCTGGCGGATCGTTTGAGCTCAAGCAAGAGCGAGACTCCGTCTCTACTAAAATGAGAAAGAAATTAATTGGACAACTAAAAATATATAGAAAAAATTAGCCGGGCATGGTGGCGCATGTCTGTAGTCCCAGCTACTCGGGAGGCTGAGACAGGAGGATCGCTTGAGCCCAGGAGTTTGAGGTTGCTGTGAGCTAGGATGACGCCACTGCACTCTAGCCCAGGCAATACAGTGAGACTCTGTCTCAAAAAAAAAAAAGAAAAAGAAAATATACTGGAACTCTAAGAACGCCGAAGTCTGTGGCATTTAAACTATAGCCTGCGCCCTCCCCACTCCTAGCCCACTACGGCAGTTCCACTCCAGGTGGAGAGAGAACACAGGACTCTTTCTCTGTCTAGCTCCCAGGCCACCAGCATTTCTCATTCCCTTCCAGCTACATGTTGCAGAGGCTAAATTCTAGGCAAGTGTGGCAAAAAGGTCAGGAGCTCCCTGCTTCCACCCAGCCCCCACTTTCAGGGCAGAGGCTCTACCTCAGGCGTGGCATTCTGAGAATACTGGGGCCCTGATCTCCCCCGGCCCTGGCTCATTTGTAAGGTTGAGGTTACGCCAGGAGAGGCAAGTCGATAAGAACAGAGGCTAATGCCCCATAGAACAACCAGCTCCTAAAGTAAGGGTAGCTCTCAGAGAGCCGCAGGCCATTGCTCCCACCCATCTCGGAGGTTTTGTCCAGGGAAAGAGACAGGCCTTAAGAACAAAGAGCTCTGAAGCTCTCTCCCAGAGAACTGACTTTATTGAAAAGAAAGTATGTGGAGTTCAAGCCTAAGGACACACTCAAAAACAGTGAAGGTATGGCTGGTAAGCAATTAAGAGGAAGCTGGCAGCTTCATGAGAGATACAAGCCAGACTGTAGCTAGTATACCAGAGAGAATCAGGGGAAGAGACAGCCACGATCCCTCCTAGGGTCAGAACAAATCTCAAACACTGACCTCGAAAACAGCCCCTTTGGCTGGGTGCGGTGGCTGACTCTGTACGCCTAGCACTCTGGGATCCCGAGGCGGGAGGATCGCTTGGGGTCAGAAGTTCAAGACCAGCCTGAGCAAGAGTAAGACCCTGTCTCTACTAAAAATAGAAAAAATTAGCCGGGCATGGTGGTGCACGCCTGTAGTCCCAGCTACTCAGCAGGCTGAGGCAGGAGGATCGCTTGAGCCCAGGAGTTTGGGGTTGCTGTGAGCTAGGGTGACGCCACGGCACTCTAGCCCAGGCAGCAGAGTGAGTCTCAAAAAAAAAAAAAGAAAAAGAAAAACAAAACAAGACAACAACAACAAAAAAACAAACAGCACTTTTAAAGGAGCCCAAATTTAATTGGATCAGATGGGGAACAATATATGCGTCAGAGCATTGTCAAAAACAATAAAGTAATCAGCTGGCAATTAGTGGAGCTTAAAAGCTGAGTGTGATTAGGGAAAGAGACAAAAGAGCCCTCCTAAAACCAGTCATCCCAGGGTGACAGTGCATGCCTAAGGCTGTGACTTTGAGGATTATATGCTAGGACCAATTGGGATTTATCCCAGGAAGGTTGGCAAGGTTGGCTTAACATCTGGGGTGATACAAATGTTCTAGATCTTGATCTTCATGATGGTTACATAAGTGTACACATACACAAAATTCATTGAGCATACCCTGAAAATTTGTATGCTTCATTGTATGTAATTTTTACCTCAATAAGAAAAAAAGGTAATAAATTACAGGACAGATGATGATACAAGATAACACAATGAACTTAATTTTGTTTCTATTGTCTGAAAAGCAATGGATAATAAAAATAGATCAATAGGGACTCCAGTATTTGGTGTTATCTGTCTCAAATTCATAGTAAATATGCTTATCATGATCAAGGAAATAAAATACAATGTTGAGAACTTGTAATTATAAAAAAAGATAAAAATGGATATTCTAGAATATTATTCTATTCTATAATATTATTGAAAAATACAATAACGAATATGAAGACTAAATGTATGGGTCAAAAAGTAGATTATACACAGCTAAAGAGATAATTAGTGAGCTGGAAGACATATCAGAAGAAAATTTCCAGGATGAAGGATAGAGAGACAAAATGATGGAACTCAGAGAAAAGAGCATAGGTGGATACATAGAGAAGGTATACTATGTGTTTAATTGGAGTACAAACGCGAGAAGAGAGAATGGGGCAAAAACAATGTGAAGGGAAAATGGCCCAAGATTTTCTCAACTAAATCAAGGACATCAAACCACAGACCCAAGAAGTGCTTTGACCACATGTACTCACCATCAAATTGGTATTAACTGATCACACGCACATTTTTTAAAAATCAGAGTATATTCTCTTTAAATATTTTTCTGAAAGATAAATTCTGATAGAGCCTGGGGAAAGAAAAAAAGGGGAGAAAAACTTTTGCCATACTGTATGATACAGTAGCCAGTAGTCATATGTGGTTATTAAGCACTTGAAATATGGCTCGCCTAAATTGAGATGTGCTACGAGTGAAAAATAAATGCATGCTGGATTCCAAAGACTTAGTACAAAAAAGTGAAGTTATCTCAATAATTTAGTATATTGAGTATATGTCAAAATGATAACATTTTAGATATATTGGGTTAGAGTACATCATTAAATTTAATCTCACTTGGTTCTTTTTCCTTTTTTTGATGCAGCTCCTAGAAAATTTAAACTCACTTCTGTGGCTTACATTGTATTTGTATCAAATAGCACTGCTTTAAGGGATACATAGTTTTGATAATTTCTATTTAGTCATCATTTTGAACATTTTTGTTCAGAAAATTCTAATTTTTCTTAGAGGCTTTTTTAAATTTTTAATTTGGTGAAGAATTCTCTCTCTCTCTCATATACACATATACACACACATAAATATACACAAGATTCATTTTATAGCATACTAAGGTCTTTTTTTTCCTCTTATGTTAACTTCTCCTCTTTAAAAATAACTATAAGATATATAATAAGATTAGTTAATATTTGTTTTTCTCTTAACCATCTAGGTATATTATGAATTGCTGTGTGATCCTGAGTAAATTGATTAACCTCTCTAAGCCCCAGTATCATCCCCTATAAAAGAAGTTGGCCTAGAGATGATCCATATAATAGTGATTTTCAAGCTCTTCCTCCCTTCTCCACACACTGCATGGTTAAGGCTCACTGTGAATGGTGCTGCCTCTCTTTCCTCCCACTTCCCCTGGAGAATCATTGATATGCCTTTCAGAGACTCAGGGAGAAATTTCTAGAGAAGAGTCAAAGTGCAATAAAGTCAGAGCCTATAGAATGCTAGAGCCATGGAAGAAAGAAACCTACGTTTATCTCGTTCAAATGCTGCACTCTCCTCATGGAAAATTATGGCCCAGATGGACCAATGCCCTGCTGGTCAAATCACTCAGCTGGTCAGGAACAGAAGGCTAGGTCTGGTAAACACTGATTACCGGTTACATTCTGCTGTGACTGGAGGGGAGGCTTAAGTGACACAGAGCTCCAAGGCAAAGACTACTGCGCACACCCCTATGGCTGCGGTGGCACATCCGCCATGACTGCACATCCACACATCGTTCCCTTTCTCCCCAAGACCCCCACGTGCTGCCGGGAGGTAACTTCCCCATGTCCTGTTACACTTCACCACACAATGTGAAAGGACAATGGATTCGGAGCGATGTGAATCAAGGAGGGTGTCGAGGAGAAAACTCAACACCTTCTCCCGATTTAAGTTGAAAACCATGATTTCCACCTTTCTTTAGAGAGAAGATTAGAAACTAAACAGAGTTACTTGCAATGGCTTTGGATACCAGAATGTTCTGAGTACCAGGGTTTCCAAAAAGCGATTGTGTTCTGTTTAGACCTGAGGCATATTAGGTTAGATAAAGTCGTGATTGACAAAGGTTTGTATTTATTAGAAAAGATGCCAAGATATATTTAGGTGTTTTTTTTCTTTAAAACTCACTTTAATTGATTGTCACCTTTGAAATATCATAATTAGCACCAATTAATTTGTGTGCTTAAATATTTTAATGGAAGGTTATAATTTTAATAGAAAAAGCAGTTTAGAAGAAAATCACAGGATACTATGACTTCCAGGAGGTAGGAAGAGAGAGAGAAAGAGTGAGAGAGGCAGGCAGGCAGGCAGGCCAGGCTTTAGAGTAGACAGAAGGGGAACCCAATTCTGACTTGCCACTTCCTAGCTATAGGGTCCTCAGCAAACTGCATCCTCTCTCCAAACCTTAGAGTTTTTATTTATGAAACATGGCCAATAAAGCCTACTTCATTAAAATCCTCTAAGGATTATTCTGGGCTTGTTACTATAAAGCCTCTAACACATGTAGTACACCATATGTCCTTCCTTTGCCTCTATGCACTGCCCCCTAAGGAAAGAGAAAACATGTTAGAGTCTGAGTTCCAAATGGAAAGTTTCCAGGGCAGTTGAACTGTGAGAAGCATTTTCCACTTAGGCTAGGACACTAGAACCATCAAAAGGATGTGAAAGGGGCTCCAGGCCCAAGGGTGAGAGGAAGACATTGGAAGGGTGGGTGGCTGGGAGGTCAGAGTGAGGAAGGAGTTAGGGACGAGGAACGGCTGTGGATAAAAGTTCACAGACCATGAGCTGTGTGGGAAGGTCCACTGGGGGTAGGCAGAGCATTCAAAAGCCCTTCAGAGGCCAAAAACCCACTAAGTCACTTCTGATCCTAGAGAGGGCAGGCAGAGATGAATGGCCTGGTGAAACGCTCAGCTCTGAGAAACTCATGATTCACTAGAGCGGCCATGCAAATTCTATTTAACCAAGGAGCTGGGTCAAATAGTTTGCACTGATGGGGTCCAGTACTTCTGCTGTTGTTGATACCACGTTTAAATTAGTGTCTCTGTGGATTATCCCATGAATGAGTCAACAGAAAGAAGCTTGAGGACTGGTTTCATCATTTACTGCTCATGTGATTTAAATTCTCTGAATCCTCAGTCATCCTATCTTTAAAGTGAGCCCTCTGTTACCTTCTCTACAGGATTGTTGCAAGGATGAAAAGAAAAAACATAAGAGAGAGTCAGACAGAATGCCTGGACTACTCAACAGTTGATAGCCATGAAGACCCAGATGGTAACATTGATTCCACCTCTTCTGTCTTCTCCAAGGCCTATCCAGTTTTCCCAGACCTCAGCCTTTCCACTGATGTGTATTTCCAACCTACTACTGACAGCTCGTATCAGATAAACCCTTTTTCTATGAACCTGCTTAAGGAAGACATCTGGAGGGAAATACAGAGGACAAACATGGTCGATTTAGATGGAGAAATGTACCATGAATGGCTCAATGGAAGAAAAATTAAAGAAATGAATGAATGCCAACACAGCATGGTATTTCACAGTAGGGTTGAGCATGGCACTGATTAATAGGTAGGTAAAGTTGAAGAAAGCCAAACAAAGAAGCACATGAGGAAAGGGGGAAGGGTGGGGTTAAGAAGCTAAACACATTCCAGGTGAAATGAGTAAATAAATCCCAAGGAAAGAATGAAAATGAGAATTCATCAGAAGTGTGCTGAGGCATGGCACTGCCAGGCACAATCAGAGGGCTTCTTAATTGCTTGTCAAAGACCAATGCATCCTGGTAAAATGATCCTCAACTAACACTGGGACTTTTTTTTTTTTTCCTAATCTGGCTTCATTTATCATGATTAGAAAACAAGTCAAAATTGATTTCTGTTTATTTTATAAGGTAAATCCCCAAGGAGCCCTTCTTCCCAGGTTTGATAATTTTTAACTTAGAAGGGGAATACCCTCAAAACAGGAAGAACTGCTTTGTATTGCTTTAGGAGATTGGGGCACGTTTATGTGTAAAGTCTATGCGTATCATGAAAAAACAACAGTCTCTTAAATTTTTACAAATCACCTCACATCCATCACCATGAGCCTTTTAGTTCTTTCCTACTTTAAAATGAGCAAAGTAAAGGCAGTTTGATAGGGGCAAATGGCCCAAGCTTTGGAATCAGATAGACCTGTGTTTGATTTTTTATCTCTGCCACCTAATACCTGTGTGACCTCGAACAAGTCACTACAAGAAATCTCTGAGATTAATCTCAGAGAAAGCGAGGTTGCTAACATCTCTCAGACTTTCTGAGATGATCAGAGGTTGTGTATGTGAAAAGTGTAAGCACAGAAAACTTACTGTGCTGATGGAAGTGACGGAAATGGCGTCCTACAAGTTCAATGAAGCCATCACTGGATTCCAAGCTCCACAGGGCAGGACCCATGTCTTTTTTTTTTTTTTATTTCAGCATATTATAGGGGTACAGATGTTTAGGTTACGTATGTTGCCCTTGCCCCCCGCCCCCCCAGGCGGAGTTTCAAATATGTCCATCCTATGGACCCATGTCTTTTTGTTTTGAGCTGTATCGTGGCAATTAGCACAGGGCCTGGTACATAGTCGATGTCCATTTTATCTATTTAATACTCACCTTGTACCTAGTATATTCCAGGTTCTAATTATTTATCAAGCATTAATTCATTTAATCCCATAAATATTTGTTGGCTGCCTGACTTTCATTTACTCCTTATGCAAAGATATATTAAACAATATTATGCCCCAAGCAGCATCTCTTTCAGTGGGGCACCCGTCTAGAACCTAGAGTGCAGTGGGTAGATGCCCTCATTCTTTGATCCATTCGATCAGGCACTTGCTTGTTCGAAAAATATTTGCATTGTAGTTTTATACTGCCGCCGTGGCCGGTTGTCATCATCAGGCCTCCTAGATAAAACACAGGTCAGCTGTCCTCCTCCTCCTCCCTGGCCACCCAAGAACCCCAATCATTCATTACACACACCCTTGGATAAATCCTCTCTATTCCACTAAGATTTTGTTAATCAGGTAAATCACATTTGAAGGACTGCAAGGAGATTCTTAATTTGGGGACCTTGTATTGCCTACAAACCAGCTATGACAAGCACAATGAGACAATGGCAGCAGAAGGTCACAAAACAACCTTTTCTCCTGTACAGACATTTTTATTCCCTAAACAGATTTCAGGAGATCATGTTCTCTTTCTAGAAGTGTAATCATGGCAAAAAAAAAAAAATCAATATACATCTTGGTCCACATGAAACAACCGTATGAGGGGCATTAATGTGATCTTCAAGTACCTAGAAATTCCCCTCAGCATTCTGGGTTACCGGATCATTCTCAGATATATTTCCTTGATCCATAAAGGCCCCATTCCTGGATTTAGTGTTTAGGATTTCCCTGTTCCTTTTGGTTTATGCTTAATCCTGGCGATTAATTCTGAGCCTCCTGCCTGGGGAAGTTTCTGCCATAGAATTTCTTGGCATTTGCCCAGCCAGAAAGGAAGTGATTGATGCTTCCTTCACTCTTCTGCAAAAAAGCCAAGGCCTGGGCAGAACTATCACCTGCCTTGGCGCCAGCCTCCCCCGGGCTCACCTCTTGCCCCACACTCTTGATTTCATCCCCTGCCCCCCGCCCCCATCTCCTGGGGAACATTGGTCCATCAATCATCCACTCTCTCTCTCACCTTCAATCACTTCCTCTCCAACGGTTACTTCCTGGCAGCCTACAAACATGTTTGAGGCTTATTTATTCTGGGAAAATAACAAAATAAAAATCCTCCTCTCAATTCTACCCACCTCTGAAGCATTTCCCTATCTCTTGCCTTTCTGAGGCAGCTGAGCTTTTTGATAGTATTTACTCCCTGTCTTCTCTATACCATCACCCATGCACTCCTCAAACCAGGGCAAACTGGCTTGCGGCCTCATCAATTCACTGAAACTCTTGCAGCAAAGATTATCAATAACCAAGTAAAACTCAACTCCAGAGTTTATTTTGGTTGGCCTGCCTGTGGTATTTCCATTTATTCTTATGGCTATTCATTTATTCACACCAAGTGGCGAGTACTAGGCTACACTCTGGACAAGCATGGGTCTGCGCTCCTGGATCTTTCTGCCCATCGGGAGTAAAGATGTGATCTGAAGGGGACTCAGGAGGAGGCACTTTTGACAGAGGGAATGGCAGGGGCAAAGACACTGAGGTGGGAAAGAACATAGTATGTTTGGGAAAGGAAAACAGGGCCATGTTTGTGGACCACCGAGAGCGAGGGAGAGAGCAGTCAGGATGGGGCAAGACAGATAGGAAGGGGCTGCACCTCATCAGCCATATGTCTAGATTTTTTTATTTTAAAATATTACAGGGATATAAATGTTTTTGTTACATGGATATACCTTATATAATGCTTAAGTCAGGGCTTTTGGTGTGCCTATCAACAAAATAGTGTTCACTGTACCCAATAGGTAAGTTTTTATCCCTTCCCCATCCTCCCCCGCTTCTTGTTTTCCAATGTCCTTTATATCTCTCTGTGCCTGTGTGTACCCATTGTTCACCTCTCACTTATTAGTGAAAACTGGTGGTGTTTGGTTTTCCACTCATGAGATACTTCACTTAGGATAATGGTGTCCAGTTCCATCCAAGTTGCTGCAAATGACATTATTCCATTCCTTTTTATGGCTGAGTAGTACTCCATGATATACATATACTACATTTTCTTTATCCACTCATGAATTGATGGGCACTTAGGTTGGGTCGAATGGTAGGTCTGCTTTTGTTTCTTTGAAGAACCTCCATACTGTTTTTCATGGAAATTGTACTAATTTGCAGTCTCACCAACAGTGTATAAGGGTTCCTTTCTCTCTGCATCTGCACCAGCATCTATTGTTTTTTGACTTCCTAATAGTGGCCATTCTGATATGGGTAAGGTGGTATCTCATTGCAGTTTTAATTTGAATTTCCCTGATGATTAATGATGTTGAGCATTTCTTCACCTGTTTGTTGGCCATTTGTCTATCTTCTTTTGAAAATTTTCCTTTCATGTCTTTTGCCCACTTTTTGATGGGGTTGTTTGTTTTTTGCTTGCTGATTTGTTTGAGTTCTCTGTAGATTCTCATTATTAATCCTTTGTCACATGTATAGTTTGTGAATATTTTCTCCCATTCTGTAAATTGTCTGTTCATTCTGTTGATTATTTCCTTTGCTATGCAGAAGCATGATTTTGACCTTCATTCTAAAGGCCAGGGGGTGGTCACTTCAGCAGCACATACACTAAAGGCCATGGGGAAAACTGGGGACTGCTCTGCCCCTGTAATCACTTGCACACACTCACCACCCATCAAACCAGGTGCCAGGAAACCATGGGACTATTATGAACTAGTAAAAGGAAAGAGAAATCTGGCTACTGCTCAATCTAGTTATGTTGAAAACATAGTGATTCATTTTGTTTTCTCTGGAGGAGGAGATCGTGGGTTCATGCCCTGCTTAACAAAGGAATGTGTCCACACCAAACGGGCCAGTTGAGACAAGAATGCAGATGTGCTTCACTGCATGACTATCAATCAGTGTGAAAATGCTGTCAACAAACCATAAGGCCCAAACCACACGCACTCCGCCATGCATGCATGTGAACACAGGCACCCACACGTGCCACCCACCTGCAGGCTCTGCCTCATTTATTCCTGAGCTCCCAAATTAGGGCTTGTACTAGATAATAAAAGACAGGATATTTGTTATCATCAAATGAATATGAAACTGAGCTTCAGATAACATAAGGACTCCAAACTCTAAGTGCTATTTTATGATACCTTTCAATTTAGAAGTGCATCGCAGATAAAACGTGGCTTTGGTGTAAACCATTGATGTATTGTATTGTTAAAATCAATGAATTATTTAAAGGATAATCTTTTAAATACCAAGAAATTGTCTTCTAGTGTACTCTAGGGGCCATGGGTAAATGCATTACACATACAAATTCTCCACTGTCCTGGCTGTAATTTATACAAATTCCAAAGTACCCACCTGGCATCACAGAGACTCAGTCTTCCCCCCTCACCTTTAGCTAATGCGAGACTCTGTGGACTGAGCATGGAGTAAGGGAAGAGTCACCCTGCCCTCTATTTCCCTAGACAACTGAAGTAGTCACTGTGATGGTCCATTCAGATCACCCTTCAAGGAAGGACTTGTTACCCCAGCTGACAGGTATGATCCCCTCAGACAGACTTTGTATGGTGGGCCCATCAGGGATTGCCTCAGCTTCAGAGAGCTGCCTCACCCGAAGTTTCACACCTTCCAGGGCAGCCCACAGCCAAACACTGATTGAAGTGAAGCATATTCTTTAATACATAAGCAACTTAATAAATAATGTTGCTGAACTCCAGCTCAGAGTCTTTTTTCCAGAAAACCCAACCTGAGACAAGCTCATCCAGAATTCTAGCCCCAAATAACTGGATGCCACTTTCCTCCCATCCCTCCATACTTCTGTCCACGCTGTGTCCTTCATCAGGGACACCATTCCCCCCTATTCACTAGGCAAAATCCGGCTCCCTCACCAAGGTCCAGTTTAAATTTGTCTCTGTACGTACTGTCCACAGTCATGTGCTCCTTAGTCTGTGTTCTCAGAGCGCTCTGGACTATTAGGGCACTGGCTCCACTGTTCAGCAGACCAGTGCGTTCAAGAGAATTATAATAGGAGCCACATGTGAATCTTAATTGTCTAATTATACATTAAGAAAAGTAAAAAGAAACAGCTTGAATTAATTTTAATCATATATTTTAACTTTTTATAACCAAAAACTATTGTTTGAATGTTGTAATCAATATAAAAACTGATGACATTTTTAAAAATAATTTTTCCATATTAAGGCTTTGAAACCTGGTGTGTACGTTATTTTCACATCACATCTCAATTTATAAATCAGCCACATTTAGAGTGTTCGACAGCTCACTCCATGTGGCTTACTGTATTGAACAGTGTAGATGATGGGTGCCTCAAAGACATGAAGATTAAGATTTAGTCCATGAACTGGTATGCAAAGGTGTTTGATAAATGTTTGGTGAATGAACAAATGACCAATGACAAATGAATAAAGATTTGATCAACACAAATTTGCGAAGGCACATCTTGGTTACCTGGGCTGAGCCTGGGATTCACTATTATTCCCCTGCCCCTTGCTACTTCGGGACCCGACACTGCAGGTCAGTGTATCTCTCTAGGCCCGTATCCATGTACACTGATGATGCATGGCATTAACAGCTAAGGGTATGGAGTTTAAGTATAAACTTTAGAAGACAGAGCTCTGTCATTTAGTGGCTGCTGAGCCTGGGCAAATCACTTAATCTATCTGGGGCCTCATTCTTCTCATCTATGAAATGGAGAGGGATAATAATGGTACCTGTGGTTGACATGAGAACCAAAGGAGGCATTGCAGGTAAATGACTTTGCACATAATAGATGCTCAACAAAAAAATATAGCTAACAAAGCCAAAAAAACCTAGAGGAAGAGCCAGGTATAAATCTAACATGAGGGAGTAATTCATTCATTTATTTATTCATTATTCATTCATTGAACTAACATCTTTTATATGCCTCGGTGGTGGCCATGAGCATGCACTTCTCAGAGCCTGAAATGAAGGGAGTGTGTTGATCCCCCACCCCAGCTGTTGTGTGCTGAAGCTGATTGCCACGTTTCTTGCCGAGGCCACACTTCCACATGGTGCTCCCAGCTGGTCATTTGGTACAAAAAGGAGACTAAGGAAGACCTACTCCTGGGGAACTCGGGAGTCTTTTGATGGGCAACTTCGGCTCAAGGACTCTCTGACAGACAGAATTGCTTAATTTCTTTAAAACTGCACATTGGTCTGAGACAATTCCACCTGACCTTTCTTCCTTCCCTCTCTCCTTTACTGAGGGTCAGACCTGCATTGACAGTGACAGCTCTCCCAGCTCCCTCCTCATTTTCCCTCCCAGACATTTCCCCTTATAAATTCCTCACACTTTAATCTTGTCTTGGTATCTACTTTTCAGAAGTCTCAGACTGTCCTGACCTGCGTGTGACATGCCTGGCACCATTACTAACAGTGCTGGCAATGCACTGGTGAACAAGAAATACGAGGCTGCTACCCTTCATGAAACCAATACTTGTATCGGGAAACAGATAACAAATGAATAAATAAGAGAATGTCAGGCTGTGAAATGTGATTACCCCTGAAATAAGCTGATATAAAAAAAATTTTTTAAATTAAAAAAAAAAGAATATAAAACAGGTGATACCTTAAGGTAATCAGGGAAGGGCTCTCAAGGAGGTCACATTTGCACCGAGAACTGAATGACAAGAAAGCACCAGCTACACAAATATTTGGAGCAGGAGAGATAACACGTACAAAGGCCCCGAGGCCGTCGCAAGCTCAGTGTGTTCAAACAACAGGGAGAGGCCTGATCGCTGCCCTCGTCCTAGGCTCTTTCACGTGTGGCAGCTTGACTCGCTGCAAGTTTACACTGGGGGGCCTTGGAATTCCCACGGAGGATTTTAAGGCTCATGAGTACCTCACTCAGAGCAATTTCATTGAACATACAAATAGTTAATCTACCAGTTTATAATACAATGGACACAAACAGGCAGAAAATGCTCTTAAACAAAAAAGGCAGTCCCATTCCTCGTACATCATGCTTGCCTGGTATTCTACTTGTTTCTACAATGGTCACTCACACATTCATACATGTCATTGTATGTTTATCCAAACCCATAGAGTGTACAACCTAAAGGGTGAACCTTAATGTAAAGTATGGACTTGGGGTGATAATCATGTCTCAATGTGGGTTCATCAGTTGTAACAAATGCATCGCTTGAGAGGAACCACTGAGGCTGGGTCTTACTCTTGGAGAGTGGAGAAAGGCTGATGGGAAGTCAGACGGAAGAAGTGGGAGGGGACCTGGTGATGGGGGCATAGCAAGGAGTTTTGATTTGAGCCCAAGTACGATGGGGGAGGGAGTGGTATCATTATGTGTGTGTGTTTTCTTTTTAATATCCAGAAGAAGTAAATCCAGAGAGACAGAAAGCAGTGCTGGTGGTTGCCAGGGGCTGGGTGTAGAGAAATCAGAAGTGGCTGCTGCATGGGGCTTCCTTCTGGGGAGATTAGAATGTTCTAAACTAGACAGAGGTGGTGGTTGCACAACACTGTGAACGTACACTAACCGCCACTGAATTGTTCCCTTTAAAGTGGGTAATTCTACGTCATGCAAAGTTCGCCTTGACGAAAACAGGAAAAGATCGGGTCTGATACAATCCAACCCCTTTGCCATGGCATAAAAGGCCCCACAAGGCCACCATCACCCTGTCCCGCCTCTGCAACCCCACCTCTTCCACACGCCCCCATGCTCACCATGCCCCCCTGCCTCGCTTTCCTTTTGCTAGTCCTCGGGCCACTGAGGCTCGGCTGTTGTCCTCCTCTCTGCGGAGAGCAGGCTTGCAGATGTTTGCCTGACTTACCTCCTCATTTTATACCAGTCTTCCTCAAATGCCCCGCAGGGAAGGCCTGCCAGGCCATCCTACCTAAAGCCTTCCATCACTTACCATCCCCAGTCTCTATTTTATGTTTCTTAGTTGATGTTATCACTCTCTAAACTATATTATTGTTAGTCGACTGTCTTGCCCACTAAAAGGTCAGCTGCCTTGGAGTCTGAACTCTGTTTGTTCCAGGCTGTGTGCCCAGCATGTGGAACAAAGCTGGCATGTCCTAGCCCTCAGCGTTGAATGGAGGAATGGATGACTGGATGTCCCCGGGCAAAGGACAGTGCTCCTTCCTAGCACAGTGCCTGGGATCCAGGATGTACTCAATAAATGTCTGTTGAGGAATGTGAGGAAACAAAAATAAAAAGGATGGTGGCTGGCTGCCCAGTGGAGACTGGATTAGAGTAGTTCAGGAAGAGGAATGGAGGTTGTCCAGGTGTTGAGAGTGAGGAGGGGGTGAGGCCACCTAGACCAGGCAGAGCAGTGTGAGGAATGGGGCTCAGGCAGGCAGGTGCTTAGAGAAGAGTTGGGGGGAAAGAAGGTAAGCGTTGCCAGGATGCGGAGTAGTGAGAGCAGCTGAGGTCCAGGAGGAGCCTCTACTCAGCTGGATAGAAGTTAGCTGACAGGCAGTGTGCTGTGGCCCAGGGGTGAAAGGCCAGCTGCAGAATGTCCTGAAAGACTCAGGCCCTGGCTTCATGAGCCCTTGCCCAGATGGACCTCATAATGGCCCAGACCTGGCAAGCATACCCAACTCAATTCTAAACTAACAAGCTTAGTTTTCCTACATGCTAAGCAGAAAGTTGTTTCGTCACTTGGAAACACTTGGTAATACTGCATTTCCCTAAGTATTACCCACAGGAAAAATTAAGACTTTATAATAGATTGATCACATTTGTAGATTAGCAACGATTAGAATTTCATTACTTGACCCAGGCCACATTCTGCACTTGGTTTGCTTTGCACGGTCACTCCATGTTGAAGACCAGCATGTGGTTAATACTTCCTGCAATGCCTTAGGCCATACTACAATTGCCTGCATCTATTTTTAGAATTCTCCTACTTTAAACCACATCTGTCAAAACTGCTGATGCCAATACATATGTATTTGTGTGATTTTGCAACGTGTTAAAAACTGAGACTCCTCCTTTGACTATCTCTAACAGACTGTGGTGATCGTGAGATTTCTCTGTTGGGGTTTACTTGTTTGTTTGTTTTCAATCTATGATAGTTTATTTACATGGAACTCAGGGATCGTGGTTGCCACAATTAGAACTGCAATGACTTTAATGTCTGGTTTTAATTTCCCCCCCCTTATTCATTGAGGACACGTGTCTTAGACAATTATCAGTAAATTATCAATTATACAGTGAAGTTACTATTCACAGGTTGCAAATTCTACAAACTTTTTCTTGGAGAACCACATGTGGAAATGTGTTTAGCAATTACTCTTTTTAATTCAATATCTGTGGAAAATAAGTATCATTTTCGACACTAATGTAAAATGCCAACATTCTATTAATGAATAAAAAGAACTAAAGGGTTACCAGATCCAAATTTCCAGAACTGCCTGGATGCTCTTCGCAATCTGGAAAATTCAGTCAACATATTGTTGCATGAAAAAAAGAAAAAGAAAGAAAGAAAGAAATGCACTGAGCATTTCAATTAGGTGTTTCTCTAGTTATTTTTAATTAAATGTGAAATGACAGAACAACTTGCAGTGGTTTTGTTACACTTTTTAGGCCCCCCCCAAACTCCCTTCCGGTATGTAATAAAGTAATGAGATAATAATTTGTACACTGAAATGGCTGTTTATCCCTTCAAAGTAGACATCTAGTGACATGACTCACTTATTCTAAACAGACTGCCATTTACCCAAAATATTTTTGGTTTCCTCTGGGAGATCTGACTTCAGAGCAGGCAATGTAACCCTTTGAACAACATTAATGAAGGAAAATCTTTGTCCATGGAGAGTGGATTTGATTTTTGGAAACAGTCAAATGCCATCCAGAACTAATCTTGGTGTTATTCACTGGCTGTGACTAGGATGTGTGGGGTGTGTGCACACATGCTGTGTATATGTGAGCAAATAATAATAATAATAGCAAATTCATATTGAGTTCTTTCTGTTTGCACCACTGTTCTAAGCATTATATGTGTTACTCATTTTATCCTCAAGACAGCATTAGGAGGAAATAATATTATCATCCCCGTTTCACATATGAGGAAAGTGGAATGCAGAGAAGTTGGGTAACTTGCCTGGGAATATATTGCTCATAAGGGGAAGAACTGAGATCTGAAGGGCTCCCGAGTCTGATCTTTTAACCTCAGGCGGCTGAATGGTTATAAACGAGAGATCAAAACCATACTGAGCAGGAGCATTTCTCTCGAAGCCTTTTTTCCATCATTTGAGGAACAAGTGACAGGTACTTTCCAAGGTTATAGTGAGGCTTTAAGAAGCATTTGCACATGCAAGTGCTACACTCTCACCAGCCCATGGTAAGGACCTGGCATTTCTAAATCACTTCATTCTCATGTCAGTTATTACGTTGCCTGGTCCTATGGAAATCCCAAGTGTGACCTGATCTTTAGGTCAGGACCACACGAATATGCATAACCCATGGTCTCCTCAATGCTATGGTCACTGACATACACAACCACAACACAGACAATGCTCTGTAATGATAATCACTCCTGGTTCTACCGGGATAGTATATTCTGGTCCAAAAATGATAATATATGTAAGTGCATGAGCAGTTCGAGGGGTGATGACGCAGTATACTCAACATGCAGGATCTTCTGGACAACCCGAGGCATATGACCAATGAAATTCAGTATTTTTAACAATGTGTTGGGTTCCTACTATGCTAACTGTAGGGGAATCCTGGAGGAATACAAAACAATCCTCAAGTCTTAACCCTAAATAGATGCCCAACTCTAGAATAGAATTCTAAAAGTTTCTAAAATGTACTATAAGATAAAAAAGATTAGGGAAATAATGGTCTCCACAAAACCTGCTTCTGTCTTGGAGGACCTCTTCTATATCCAGGAAATTAAGACAGAGATACAGACTTTCCAAATAAGTTCCAGCATGGAGTTCATTTTATCCAGAGCCTCTAGCAGGGATTGGGCTCAGTAACCACACTAGAAATCATGCAGTAAAACGCTACTGTGGGGCCTGGGGCAGTATGAAGTGAGCCCTCAGATACTAAAGAGTTGAATAATAACAAGGACAACGACAACAACAAAGCTACAAAAAGCCCTCCTCTATGACTTAACATCATAGTCATTTAAACTTTCTGGGATTCAGGTACCTTCCCTCTAAGTGGATACAGAATGTCTGCCCTTTTCAATTTATAGTGTTTGTCAAGATAAGCAGGACAACAAATACGAGCATACCTTGCAAACTCCACTTTAAGAATGTTGTTTATTTTACTATCTGTAACAGAGCAATTCCATCTGTTAGTGATTCCATGACTGAGAGCAATAAGGTGCTAGAAGAACTGAACTTAAAGAGCTCACCTCAGTCACTGACTCCAACTCTAGCAAAGGAAGAATAAAATAAGTGTTTGAAATTGCCATTAAGTCCAGGGCCTTCCAAGGAGCCCGAGGCTAGAAGTGGTGGTAAGTGACCAAACCCACACTCCTCGCTGAAGGGCCTGGGTCTTCCCAACCTGCTTGTGGTCCCATCCCCAACAATCGAAGCTCTGGACAGATCTTAGCCAAGGTCTCCTGCCCCAAGTATTTCCTTTGGACCAGGTTTTCAGGTGGTTACTTACCCATGCTTAGTGTGGTCCCTCTTTGTCTATCGATACCAAGATTCTGGGAATAGATCGCCAGTGCCTGAAACGAGCATGAAATTGCCAGTGTCTCCAGAATCATGAAGACTGGGAGACTTATTGGAAATGTATTAAAATGCTAATGGTTGATATTTTGGAGCCAACTTTATTAGACAGAGCATTGAACCATGGAATCTTAAAAATTCAGAAACAAAGTACTAAAAGGGAGTATCTCAAACTGCATAGTTTTAAATGTCTCCTATGGAGGTCTGTGGCTCACACCACTTTCCAGAGAGGAGTCTATACTCTCTTGAACAAGCATCTCTTTTAACAGTCTTCTCACTAGAAAATTTTAAAGCAATCATGCCCTTAAGATTTATGTATCTTAGTTGATTTTAAAGTAATGAAAGTTAAAATTTAACTATTAAAAAGGATACACTTGATTATTTTTTTTCCTAAAGTAACATTTCAATATAGTATAGACAGAGCCAACTTTATCATGTGTACCTCTTCTTTCAGAACCCATGACAGAAACGTCTGCCAGGTCTTAATCCCAAATATACAGAGGCATTCATTATTTGAACTGAAATGTTTTTATCCTATGGACACCATAAACTAAAGACATGGGAAAATTGTCCTCTTTGCTCTGGCTATTAATAAGATCCTAAATTTACAGACCAACTCTGGTATCTGTACACGCTAGACACGGGGTGCCAACCTACCTCCAACTCCATCCTAGTTTGCGACTTGTTTTTCCTTCCATTAAACTGAAAGTGAGTCACCTTAAGTCATTTGTGAAGTGAGGTAAACCAAGAGATAGATTGCTGATAGACAGACAGACAGAAAGAAATGTAGAAGATGGACAGACAAGCACAATTCTCCTAAATCAAGAGTGTTGCGGTTAATGGCATGTAAAAACGAGCTCAAAATTATTCAGGATTGAAAGATGATGGTATTTAAATATCCAAGGAGTATTTTTTGAACAAAAGAAAATAATATGTTCTGTGGGAATTATTTTCTGTGATTGAAAACAAGGTTAAGGAGAATAACCACCTGAAGAGTGACTTGTTCACATGAGAATGTTTCACAAGAGTAGCTTATCAACATGGTCAGACACAGTAATGATTACAGCCCAGGGAAGTAAATAAAGCAAACCATTAGCTCAGGAAATCTATTAAAGGCACAGGATCTTAAAACACCCCAGGCAATGAAACATTAACAGACCTGGGCAAACAGAAAGCTATCTACCCTCCTCCTCAGCTTGCTCAAGACAGACATCTTATCACAGGCCACAGGACAGACTATGGGAAACTATTGCATCTAGCAGACAGAGGCAAATTGCAATGGTCTATTCACTTGGCAACGTTTACATTTCAAGGGGCTTAACTACATTTAGGGGCAGCTAAATGGAGAATGTTTCAGGGCTGCTGTCCAAATCAACGACTAATCCCCATTCAGGAGTAGAACGTGCTTGAGTTTCACGTGTGCTAAGAATCACAGAACTTCAGTGCTGGGGAGGACTGCAAGGCCGTTCCCCCCGAGGCTTTTCCGAACCCAGCCTTGAGTGGCTGAGAAGGGCCCCCTGGAAACACCCTGTGTGGAGAAGACTCTCCCCGCCACCTGCGAGGGTACAGCAGTGGCTGTCAGAGGCAGCCGGGAGGGAGCCAGGGGACACTTGCAGCGCACTTGCTACTCTGTTTCTAGTTCAGGCCCCTCATTTGACAGAGGAGGAAACTGAGACATTCAGAGGGGAAGGGATTTGATCAAAGTCACATGGTCCCACAGCCCCCTGTCCAGTAGCTTCCTGATATTCCCTGCCACAGCCAGATCACACGTTTTGTAATTCTTCTAGATTTCGTGAAGCTTACTGTGAAAATGGCAGCCGGTGCGAGGCCATGGGAGTGCTGATCTGATTTTTCATTCTGTTATGAGATCAAAGGGGACACAGATAAGTAAGGCCTATGTACTAGGCACGGTGTTTCACAAAAGGTTGTTAGGTATTTTTTGGAACTTGATCTCAGAAAAATAATGCTTAGATGGATAATTGAAAAGACAAAAACAAACCAACCAACCTACCAAAATTGGCAAGTAAAATACCTGACTTATTATAGTCCTTTGGCCATAACCATGCTTTCTTGAAATAACAATGTGTTAAAGAGAAACTGTTTAAGAATCACAACTCAGAGGCCAGGACTACTGCTGCCCAGAATAGGGATTCACCCCGTTTTCAAGTTGTCCTTAACTTCAGGATGCTATGGGTGGTGGGGGTCTCCTGCTGGAATAAGCCCCTTGGGACATGCTTTTTCCTTTCCGTCATCTACCCAGATGCTGTCTGCTCAGATCCTTTCTTGCCAACCTGCGTTCTCATCTCTGGGACCCAGGGGAAGGCAAGGCAGTCTTCCAGGCCCTCTGTGACCTAATCAAACCCATGGGCATGCTGGTGTTGGAAGGCTCTTTCCCATTAACAGCAGTGAGTTCAAAGGCCTGCTCCTCCCACATCATTCCTTTGCCCATTGTTTTCTCTCATTTAGACCAGGAGTCAGCAAACTATGGTCCATGGACCAAATTGGATTCCTACCTATTTTTGTTGAGTAGTTGCAACACAGACCATATAGTCCACAATGCCAAAAATATGCACTAGTCGGCCCTTTACGAAAAAAGTTTTCTGACCTCTGCCCTAGACCATTAATGAAGATAAATCTTTGAGCACCAGGTCTGAAGTGGTTTTATCCAGATATTAAAGGGGAATCTTTAGGTAGCTTCTTCACCATATTTAAAAATAGGCTTCTGGGGTGAGAAACCTGCACAGATGTGGTTGTACAGAAACCTCTCTAATAAGCATAGGTTTAAAAAGAAGTACAAAGGAAGAGGATCATACAACCAAGAAGAGACACATAAGAGGAATAATAAAAGCAGTAGTTGCCTCCTATTGTTACCTACTGTTTCTTCAATGAGCAGTATGAAATTAAAATTTAGTTGGACAAGAAAAACATTACAGAGATGAATTGAGAACCTCTAAAAGGTGGGGAGGCAAGTGCTCTCTGAGTCACTTAGGAATGGGCTCCAGCCCAGCAGCACTTGCCTGAAAGGACACAGTAAACTTTAGGAAATCGCAGAGAACACAGAAACAGGCTAAGAACAGTACACATAGCCCATGTCCAATTTTCATAAATTGGAAAAGAGTAAATTCCAAAATCATCTCATTAGAAAGTCAAATTTTTAAGCCCTGGCAGAATCATTAGGAACAAACATCTCAGTGTAAAAAATGCATAAATATCATAAATTGACAATTTTCAGAAATAGAAATAAATATGGTCAAAAAACACATGGCAGAGTTCAACTTTGCTGGTAATTGTATAAAAACAAGTTAATAAAAGAGCAATGGGATCCTGTGTTTTCTCTACTGGAATGGCAAACATTTGCAGAAATAACACATAAGACTGGCAAGAGCACAGAAAATCAGGCCGTTGCGTCCATATGGAAATGCAAAGTGCTACAGACTTTGCTGGGCACCAAGGCAATATTACTAATCTTTAAAACATGTATACCCTGTCACCTGCAAGTTCACCTCTAGGAATTTAATCTAAGGACATAACTACAAATAGGGATATTCATCACAGTATTATTAGTAATGACTGAAATTTGATAAAGTGTAAACAAATAACTGTAACAGTTTGATTATAAATATTTGTACTATAGAATATTTTTCAGCCATTAAAATAACATTTAAAATGATTTTATGAAACAGATGGGTATCAGTAACATAAACAAAATATACATGTACATATTTGTCACTGCATGTATAATTATAATAGACAGTGTATTAAGAATTTTTTACGTGTTTTCTTATCAGATCTTGACAACACTGTTGAGCAAGCAATGGATAATAATGAGAAGGATAGCTAATATTTACTGACAACTTCCTCTCTGCCAGGCACTATGCCAAGCATCTTCTATAGATTATATCATTAAATCCTGACATCACCATATGAGGAAGGCACTATTATTAACCCCATTGTATAAATGCAGAAAAGCAGCCACAGAAAATGTATGAAATAGCCAGGATTTGAGCATACAAAGCAATTCACTGAAGAGTTGAGCTTTTAACCATTATATCATACCCTTAAGGTACAATTATTTCTTCCTGGGATGAATGGATGAATAGATAGATGGACAGGTGGAAGGACAGATGGATAGAAGGAAGAAAGGAAAAAAGGCAGGATGGATGAATGGATGGAGAGATTAAAGGGTGAATACATGAATGGATGAATGGGTATAAGGATGATTGTGTCAGGCAAAAAAATAATACTGGCTATTTTTTAGTGTTTTTTAATGATTTTATTTCTTCCTTTATGCTTTTTTAGGAATAGCCAAATTTTCTGCAATGTTTTGCTTCTGTAACCAGACTACAGGAGTATGTTTTACATTAAAATTAATTACAGTGCAAAGCAAAAAATAGTGCTCAAAATGCTGCAGTCTTTGTATCCATCTCTTGCAAAAGGGTGATTTAGTTCTAGGTTGAGCAAGAGCTGAACATCCCCATCTATTGCTATATATAGTACCAGAAGAAAAATCCCACCACAGCCAAAACACAAAGCAACCTTCTGAATATCACCCAAGAATCTGTGGGTAAGTCCAGCCAACTAAGAGGAAATGTGAAAATGGGATTTTCTTCCCAAAAGAAAGAGCTTTAGACTAAAGCCATAGCTGGCTAGAAAATAAAGATTTGAAGGAACTTTGGTTTTTTTCCACAGTTTTGTCTTTATGTTGTAAGTTGATGATTGAAAAAAGAAAAAAAATAACATGGCCACTGAAGTTTTCAAAGGATTTTCATCGAAAAATTGGACAAAGCTGAACAATCTGAGAAAACAAAGTGGCCTAAGTCTTGCTGGCTGAGAAAAACTTGGAGATGCCTTTAAGTCTGAGCTGTTTTGAGACCAATTGCATAACACATAAATTGGGGCAGTCAGAGTTTAAATTTAACACGTTTATTTCAGCGGTGACATTTCTGAGCAAATGTTCCCTTAGTGTTAACTTTAGGTGAGTCAAACATCTACAGCAAGAGACTCGGGAACTACCTTCTCCCTGACTCCTCTCGCTTCTCTCTTCTGTCCCTTGACTTACCTGCAGCGACGTAACGTGCCTCCAAGGACTTGAAAATTACGGGCACCAGCAGGACTACTATTAACTAAATATCTTGCTTTATTTGCTGCATCAGGCAACTGAGGGAGCCTCATTTTGTTACCTGTCAGCTCTCCCAGTTAGAAGAGCTGAATACCGAGCTCTGTCCTCACCCCCCACCAGGGAGCTTCCGTTTCTCAA
>CAUYSK010033797.1:0-64566 GCA_963575035.1 Avahi laniger | reverse complement strand
AAAAAAATATATATAGAAAAAAATTAGCCGGGCATGGTGGCGCATGCCTGTAGTCCCAGCTACTTGGGAGGCTGAGGCAGAAGGATCGCTTGAGCCCAGGAGTCTGAGGTTGCTGTGAGCTAGGCTGACGCCACGGCACTCTAGCCCAGGAAACAGAGCAAGACTCTGTCTCAAAAAAAAAAAAAAAAAAAAAAAAGACATCATGTTGTACATGATAATATATATAATTACATTTTTCAATTAAAAACAAAATTTTTAAAAAACAAAAAGCCAGGTATAAATTCAAACGAAAGTATGAGTGTATGTATACAAAGCTCAAAATTAGGCAGGAGTGACCTATGTGTGAGAAATCAGTGCAGCGGCTGCCATGGAGGAGGAAGCGGCTAGAAGGGGCACAGGGGATGCCAGTGTTGCTTTCTTGCTTGATCGCTGTGAAGATTAAACAGATGTGATCCTTAAAAGGAAATTCACTGAACTAGACCCACATAATTTATACTTGTTTCTATGTTTGTTATACTTCAATAACTTTTTTTTTTTTTTCAAAAAAGTAAACCCATCTAGATGTCTCTTCCTGTGCAAAGTCAAACAGGGAGTACCACTGAAACTGTCCACTGGCATAAATGTATTTAAGCAGTCAGGCCTAGCACAGACAGCAAGAAACACCACGTCACGCTCCCACCTTCAGGCCTGCTCCCCACTGTCACTTGTCAGCCTGTGATTCTGAGGGAGTTTGACTCTATTGGCCACAGGTCTATCTAAAAAAAAAAAAAAACTGGGTAATTAAGTACAAGAATCAAATGAGACACCATGAGAGTACTTTGTAACCATAAACAGGTATCCCAACATTCATTCTCAGGACATCATCACGTACCACAGCAGATGAGTTGAAGGGCAGGGAGAACTTGAGGAGACTTAGGAAGAGGGTGAGGAGCATTGGGGGGTTACTTTAAGAGTTTTGGGGGTCAGTAGCATAGGTTCTTTATGAGATTTCATTTCAACTCAAATAGGAAGTTATCATGCTTTTCATTCTCACAGTTGTATCACCAGAGCTGCTCTATAATAAGCTTTATATCAAGAGTAGAGAGCTTCTCAGCTCATGTGGAAATGAGGCACATTTTTCATTTTGGAGGCATCAAGTTTCCTTTACTCTCAGTTTCTCTCTCATTCTGTCTTCAGCTGTTTTCTGACTGACTTCATTCATGCAATTTGAAGTTTCTTGGTGTATATCTCTCTGGATGTCTTATGCCTCTCTTGGTCCCGGATTAGGAATTAGGCCTTATGCAGGCAAGAAGGTGCTTGGAATACCAGGCTTGGCCCCACACAGATTCGGCTCCTCTATGGCCTTGGTCCAAGGACTAGCCTTCTTCATTTCCTGGAAGCCTGTTAGAAACACTGACTCTCAGGCCCCACCCAAGACCTAGTGATTCAGAATCTCGAACTTGTCAGAATACCCAGGTGATCACATGTACAGAAGGTCTGAGAGGCACTGACCTAGGTCATATGGCTGCAACCTGACAAGCTCAGAGGCCTAGGACTAGAGGTCTCAGCCTTGCCCAGGTAATGGAGTTCATCCTAAGCAGCCCCTGTGTGAATGGCCTCACCCCAGGCCTGGGTCCATATGAATGAGCCACAGTCCTATACCTCTTACTTTATTTTCCAAACTCTAGTCATTTTTCTGGAACTTGAGAGTGGGCAGAAAGGAGGTAGGGGACAAGGGAGGTGGACAGAAAAGAAGATGGAAAGGAGTATCCGGTCTTATTTCCCTGCAACTCTCAGGAAAAGGGCAGGGAGAAAAAGGGAGTCTACTGCTGCTGCTACACACCGCTGTGGGACCTTGGAGAAGCTACTCTGCCTTTCTCTACCTCAGTCTTTTCAACTATAAAGTAGAGACAAGTGACAGGACCTACTCTCCGAGCTTGTTGTGAGGATGAAAGGAATATTTGTAAAGTGCTTAGAGCTGTGTACTATGTTAGCACACAACAATCTCTAGGTAAATGTTAAATAAAAATTTATTATTTTTATGTCACGGAGTTGGTTTCTTTTTCACAAAAAAAAAAAAATTAAGACTAGATAGTGAAGGAGAATCCCAACAGCTGTCCAGCTCAACGTATTTTTATTGATTCTTCACCGTATGCCAGACATGCTAATTTGTATCCTCAGGAAGGAGTTCACAGTCTAGTGGGGTTTGAGAGAAAAAGCTATTCCTAAAAAAGGTATCTGAGTTCAGGATTCCCTGTTCCATTTAAAAATCAACTAGTAGACAGGCCAGTGGGTATGTGGTTGGCAATGTCAGAAAAGGATGTGGAAGTCGCATTTCTCAGTAGGTAAAATTGGGAGAAATGTCCACTTTATTAGCTTTGAGCTCTTTATATAGGTATCAACTTCCTATCTCCAAGGTAGAGTTTTTAATTATTGTTATAGTTGTATAAGGATTTAATTTTCAAAGGCTTACTTCAGGAACACCCAGCTTTATACTCCCAGCTTCTTCTCAGCCACAGGACAGCTTCCTTATTGCTATTTAATGATAGAGTAGGTTAATTCTTCAAGAATAATATTCACTTCTCAATCACTAGTTACTGCTTGCTTTAAGCTTAGACTATACAAGTTAACACATTCCTAGGCAGTCTAAAAACAAAGAACAGCTCACTTATATATACCCTATCTGACCAAGCTTAGTTACCAGACAGGGGTTATGGAAGGTGACTGGATTGTAGCACACATATTCACCTTTCAACAGAATCAGATAATTCTCACTTCCACCTCCACCTCCACCTTCTGGAAGGACAGTAAGTCCCAGTAAAGCCAGTGTATTAGGCTTCAACCCAAATATCTTATCTTTGATGATCTGATGCTGGTGCAACATGCCTGGCATTGTAACAAAGTGAACAATCTCATTTTCTTCGAAGTCATCAGGCATTAAAGACTCAAACCTGCCAATCCATGAAAGAATCAAATAAGGAGAAGGAATAGGGTCTCACAGGGTAGGAGAGCAATGAAAGTCAAGATATGAAGGCTGGAAACTAGTTTGATTTATTGCACTTTGCGGCTTTGCTAGTTTAAGTCTTAAAAACTATTTGTGTATATTGTTTCCCAGAAGAAAGTTAACAGGATCTGTCAACTTAATTGAAATGTAAACACAATCTCTTATTTCCTCCCACTTCAAATGATAAAGGGGACAGAAACAGAACAAAAGTTAACAACCACCAACTCACCTTCGTAACCTATGAGGACACAATGCCCCGAGCCAGCACTGTAGAGTAATGTGTGTACCTTACAGAGGTGCCCACAAGCCCACCTCACCAGGAAGGAGGGCCAGCGGGGTGCGAATCCATCCCATACAGAGACAGAGGAAGCTGTGAGTCATGAGACCAAATGGCACAGGCTCCAGGTGGGAGAATAGCAGCCAATGTCAGGTTTTAGTTCCCAATTCTTCCTCTCCAAGTGCTCCCCATTAACCTAATTCAATTTAACTTTCCCAGAGTTAATAGATTCATGGGAGGCAAGCTAATGAAAGGCCCAGATTTTCTGAAGTCAACAATGAAGCAAATATTTTCAACCTCATCCCTGGAAACTTTAACTCATGCTGCTAATGAAGCTCAAAGGTTTGCATTTTCGCTCCCTTTATTTCCTCTGGCTTTCCTATGAGCTAAGTGTAAGTGAGGATGGAAAGCATCTAGGCAAGGGTGGGCAGATCCCCCCACATCAAGGAACTGTGGCACCAACTGGGAAGCTCTGGGATGACTTTATGGTCAAAAAGAAATCAACTCCATGACAGCAGAGTAAAGTCCAAACATGTGGGCTAAAAATGATCTGGACTCAGCTGAGACTAACACAGAGACCTGAACAAAGCTACAGTAATTTGAAAACTAATAAACAAATTAATTTTGCCCTGAGAACTAGGATTCATGCCCTGTCTCCTACACCCTGTCCTCATACCAACCCCGTCCACAAACCAAAAACCTCTTGACCTTGGCTTTCATCCATGTTTTGTTCCTTAATCCTCACCATGGAATTCTTGGTCCCTATGGGCAGAAGGCAGATAACATGTAGCACTCCAGACACAACATGCTAGGCACCTTTCGACGTGTTCAGTCTTACTCTGATCTTACAGGTAAGAAACTGTGGCTCAGATGTTAATTACCTTGTCCAAGGTCCCACAGCACAGCAACAGTGGAGCCATATTTCACACTCAGCTCTGACCCACTCCAAAGCCATCTTTTCTACTCAAAGTGTGATCCACGGAACAGCAGCATCCACATCGGGGCAGCTTGTTAGAACTGCAGAATATCAGAACCCATCCCAGGCCCAATGACTCAAAATCAGCAATCTGATAAAATCGGCAAGTGCTTCCTGAAAACACATTTGAGAAGTGCAGCTACACCACACTGCTAAAGAGGGAAGAGCGTCTCTATCCAGGGCTCAAATGCCCCAGCCCCAGTGGGGTAAACCTCATTTAGAATCATGACTCTTGCACCTAAATACGTTGATGTTCACGTAATGCCAAGTACCCCACGAACCCTGTTTGGATACAGTCAGATTTTTTAAAAAGAGGCAGGGAACATTCTTGACAGAGTTCCCCAAATGAATTAGAAGATGACACTAAAATGTCTACCACAGTCAAATCTTAGGGGAGAAGCCAAACACAAGCTGCACAGTCAGCATGCCCTCTGGTGGATCACACAAGGGAGCCTAATTGTGGAATTCGTCTCCAGAAGGAAATCCAGAAACACACTCAAATTTAAAGATGATAAGGCATTTGCCATGAAAACTATCCCACTAATTCAGGAGCAACTTGAAACAAAACCCTTTTAACTCAGAGAAAGGACTTTTGGATGAGACACTAACAGGATAATCCTAGAAGACACAAAGATAAACAATGAGAAATGAATAATCCAGATATTTTTTCCCAGTAACAGAAAATTTGACCTGAAACTGACACCCCACCCCTGGACTTTTCTCCTCACTTTTTTTCACTCTCCTTTGGCCCCAGCCACCTTCTTCTTCTTTTTTTTTTTAAGTTGAGATACAATTCATACACCATAAAATTCACCCTTTTAAGATGTACAATTCAGTAGTCTTTAGTGTATTCACAAAGTTGTGCGACCATCACCATATTTAATTTCTCAACATTTTCATCTCCCCAAAAAAGAAACCCCACACCCATCAACAGACACTCCCCATTTCTCCTCCTCCCCAGTCCCTGGAAACCACTAATGTAATTCTGTCACTATGGATTTCCCTATTCTTGACATTTCATAATGGAATCACACACTATGTGGCCTTTTGTGGCTGGCTTCTTTCACAAGGCATGTTTTCAAGGTCTATCAATATTGTAACATGAATCAAAACTCCATTCCTTTTTATAGCTTAATGGTTTTCCGTTGTATGGATATACCACATTTTGTTTATCCATTCTTCAGTTGATGAACATTTGCGCTGTTTCCACTTTTGGGCTATTAAGAATAAGGCTGTTATGAATATTCATATACAAGTGTATGCATGAACGTGTTTCCGGTTCTCTTGGGTATATTCCCAGGAGTGGAACTGGCTGTTAGGAAGCCAATATTTAACATTTTGAGGAACTGCCAAATTGTTTTCCAAAGTGGCTGCTCCGTTTTACATTCCCGTCAGCAACCTAATGTGCAAGGGTTCCAATTTCTCCATATCTTCCCCTTGTTATTATGTCTTTTTGGTCCTAGCCATCCTGGTGGGTGTGAAGTGGTATCTCACTGCAGTTTTGATTTGCATTTCCCTAATGACTAACGGCCCGGGAATACTTCCATTCTGGAGTTCTGTCCCATGCACGCCCCCTTGCTTTCATCCTGAGTGCTGTGCCTCCACTCCTGCTTGTCCTCAGCATGCTCTCCTGTCATCACTAGAACTCCTCTGCCACTTCAGTGAATTTACAGAAGAAAGAACTTAATAGGTTATTCGACCACCACCACAGATTCACTAAGTCTCACACAGTGCTAGGCACAATCCTTTTTCTTGTATGTGCTGAAAATTATTTATATGCAGGTGCAAACACAAGTCTTCACACTCCTGTTTCGCTATCCCCCAACCTAAAATGCCCTTTCTCTCTAGAAAAGTGCTACCCACCATTTACATTAGCACAATCCAGCTCCTTCATGGAGACTTTCTTTGCCACCACAGCTTAAAATATTCCTCTCTACTCTGAAATAAAAAAAACAAGTTATCACCTATAGAGTACATTCATCAATTAATATCTCTATTTAATGTGTGACCATAAATTACAGATTACAGTAAGTGAAACCACCCCGTCTGTAGATGGTGTTAAACAACATATTAGAATTGTTGGAATGTAGTAATTTAGTGATGAAGTCCTGAAGGATACTTACATAACATTGAAAAACTCAGCGTTCTGGGAAACGCTGACTTAAATAAATATAACCAAGTTATTATTGTTGATATTATTAACTATAGTACTTCTCAGAGTCTTTGATATAATGATGCCCACGTTGAGAATCTCTACAAGAGGGAAAAATAATAGACAGTGTTTCCCAAATTGACATGTCCTTTCTAAGAGCACCCCTATTATCATCCACACCAACAACATTCTTCCAACATACTCTGGGAACTGCTGAGCTAATTCAATTGCTGCTCAAGTCTGTTGGCTGGACAGCATGGAATAGAAACCATATTTTCTACTGGGGTAAGTAACTAAATTTGCTTTGTTTTAGGATGCCACCAATTGGTAGACATTCTATTAACATGCCAGGTTACAGAAAAAGAAGAAGAGAAACTGTACGTCAAATGTGTTCATAGTTTTTAAGACCTATTCGGATTCTGAAATTGGAAAAAGTACATCTTAGAATTGAGCTAGTGCAGTTTAACCAGAGTTTTACTTTAAAAGCACCCTCTAGGAACACTGAGACTAGTGTTCCAGGAATGGGCCTTGACTCTCTGTGACCCAGTAACAACAGCCCTGATGACCAAAGAGAAATAAAATATCACAATGACTACCTCACAACAGATTTATTAAAGGGAGCAAAGACATCATGTACTGAGAAAAGTGAACAACAGTGATAAGAGGCTTCCTCACACTGGAAAAAAATCCCAGCAGCAAAAAGTAGGGGTAACACCCAAAATATAAACAACCAGTTATGGGAAGGAATTTTAAAATAGAAATGTTCCCTACTTATATTAAGTGGGAGAAACCATTTAAATCAGCTAACGAATCTTAAGAATTACAACCTGAAGGCTATTCCTTCACCGAGTGCTGATTACTGTCCGGAAGACAGGTTTGGGCCTTGCAGTTTTATCTATTAGAACACTAAGTGGTACACTTGAGTTTTTGAATAGGTTTCTGATTTACTGATAGGCTTCTCTAGTGTTAATCATTTTAAAACTAAAACAAAGCACAAATGGACAGCTTAGATAAAGCATGATGGTCAGCTGGGATCCCCTTTGGCACAACACAAAAACTAGTCAAAGTGCTGAATGACCTCCTCGAAAACCTAGTCCATTTGGGTGCTACATTACATAGACTTTATTTCTTCCTTAGGATGTTATCGCAAAAACCCTCCTGACTCAGGCAGGCTCCCAAAGCCTCTCTGTTGCAAAGCAGTTAAAATTCAAGGCCACAATCTAGGTCATCGTAAGTCATGGCAAGCTCTCAGCACAGAACCATGGCTTGGGAGACAAGAAGAAGAGCTGAAGATTGGGTTGAGTCAAAACAGTGCTTGATTATAAACTAAATTACACAGGACACCACACTGATACTGCACAGCTGCCCCTGCAAGCTGGCCTTCCACCCCCTTCGAAAGTGAGAGAGGGTCTCAGCCACTGCCAATACCACCTTCCTCCAAAAGGTCTTTACCAAGGGATATCTGAAGTGGAGTGTACTTCACAACACCCACTGCCCACCCAGGCCTGGGGCAGCTGTCCATTCAGAGAAAACACCACTGCAAATTCTTTCCAAACTTGCTTTTAAATGATTTAATCTGTCCTCCAACTACAAGATTCAAGTGGTCAGAATTGAATGTAATCTTCTTTTCTCAAATGACTGAGGTCCCCGAAGGAAAGAAATAAGGTAGTTATTGGATTTATCAATATAAGGGTCGCCAATCTCTGACTACTCAAGAGTGATCTAGAAACCAGAGACTAAGTAGTTTACAGTATGAAAAGAAGGGGGGAATCCTACCTTTTTGTAAAATTCATTCATTTGAAGAGCAATCAGAATTATTAATATTAAAACTGGACAATTGTAAGTGGCATAGGTATTGGAATATAAAATGCTTAAGGCAACTAACTTCCCAAAGTGCCCCAAAGAATATCTGTCTCTATATATGAGGTAGTAAAATAATGGCATTTCAGAACAAAGCTCATCTTTCTTACTCTCACTTGTAAGTTAGTGATTCCACAGGCAGGGTCTACAGCAGCATTAGCATTACCTAGAACAAGTCCGAAATGCAAATTCTTAGACCTCCACCCTAGACCTAGAGACTCAGACTCTGGCAGTGTAGCCCAACAATCTGTGGTTTGACAAGCCCTCAAGGTCTTTCTGATGCCCACGTGTGAGAACCACTGCCCTAGGATTAGGGAAGATACAGCACCTGGAGTGGCTCAGCAGCCTGCTAAAGCCTTATTAACCGAGTGACAAACTCACCTGTTCTTGCCTCCAACTGGCATTGGCTTTTATTTTAATCTCATAGACTGATGTCACAGATGCGGGTTGAGTTCTTACTTCAAGGTCACTATTAGAAGTCAATAGTTCCCAGAGTCTGCTGATGACTTCATCAACCTTGGATCTCAAACTAAGGCCTTGCTGATGTGCCAATTCTGGGGGCCAGGACCATGAATGTTGATAAATCAGCCCTGGTCATCTCCTGATCTATATCATGCTGCGTCCATCAGATAAATATGAGGACTGGAGCTCTGACACTTAAAAGACATGTGGATTTTTAAGATAGAGTGGGCAAAAAAGGTAAATAGCTACTTCTAAAGACTCAAGCAACTAAAGCACTCGATGAGAGTGGGTAGAGAGGAGAAGACTTAAATGTCTCGTTATAATTTTAGATTAATTCAAACTACCTGAGTAAAGCGCACAGAGATAATACCTAAGACCTGAATGGTGTTTTAAAGTTTCTTAGCACTTTTCATTTCCATTATTTCATCCAAGTCTCACAACAAACCTCTAATGGAGGGCGATAAGGCCACCATTACTCCCATTTGACAGAAGAGAAAACTGAAGTTCAGAGTGGCTAATATTTTGACCATCAGCACTGTCATCAGCTATAAAGCTGAAACTTGACCTCAAGTCTGTCTGACTCTAGAACTGTGTAGTGTAGCCACACCATGTGATTCCCACATCTGGAAATCTGCCCCAAAGCAGACTACCTCCAAGGAAAAAACAAAGAGAAAAACATGGAGCACAAACGGTGAGCCCCTACATCCTGACACTTTAGTGTGAGAGTGTCCCTTTAAGAACTTAACACACAAACTCAACAGCCAAGGTGTTCAGCCAAAAAAGAAAAAAAGAGAGGCATATTTCTAGCCTGCATAATCATTTCTGGACTGATTCCCACTAGCAGCCTCGGAGGCGAACAGCGGCTCACTGCCTGGGCTGAAGTTCCTCCACCCCCAGGGTTATGACAGCACAGCTCTGACTAGTGTGCAGTCAAAACCCCAAAACTCAAAACAAGAAGTGAAAAAAGTGGAGCCAGGGGAAACCGTCGTCATCCTCCACACCCTTGCAGTCTGCACAATGTCAGTTCCAGGGTCCTGGGGTGGCCCAGATCGCGATCTTAGAAGCCAGCGAAATGAGGTGGATGTTCCTGTGGACCCACCGGCCCCATTCTTTCCCAGCCAGCCCCTGAAGAAGCACAATAGAAAGGGCAGGACGTTCGTTTTAAAGTCCTGGGGCCAGAACCAAAGGCAGATACATCCCAGGAGCCCTCTCCTAAGAAACAATGTCATTCCGACTGTCCACCTCCAGGTACCGTCCTCTGAGAAGATGAATGGGATGGGGTAGTAGGGTGTTGTAAACCTTAGGAAGGGCTAGAGGAAAAATCGGGCCATCCACCTACTCCAGCCACGTTGCCCCGCCGTGCGTGTGAGGCACGATTCCGGCGAGCACTGCAGGCGTGAATTCGGAGCCTGGCGCCCTTGACCACGTCTGAGGTCTGGAGAAGGGGCATTGCCCGGTGCTAAGAGCCCAGGGGGCAGAAAGCCGTGCCCGCCAGAAAAGCCTGCCACAGTTTTGGCAGCAATGATTTTCCTAGAAGACGCCAAGGTTCGCAAAGATAGGGGTGATTCGCAGGTTTCTGCCGGGGATACGGGAGCTCAGTCTAGGGGCGCAGCGACCCACTGAGTTCCCCACACTGGTGGTCTCGAGCCAGCGCCTTCGGGGTCCCATCCTACTGCAGGGACAGTGAGGAAAGAAGGGCTCCATCCTCAACTTTCTCGGAGAAAACTGTTCCGCTCCGCGGCTTGCCCAATCCTGCCCAAACACCGGGTCCCAGGTCTGGAGCGAAGCAGGGACCCAAGTCCCTCTCTGTGCGCACAAAACAGCTGCGCCGGGGCGCGCAGCCCCCTCTCCCGCCACCCGCCAACTTGAAAGCATCTCTCTGGGCGTCTGCCTACTCCTCTAGCCCCGCAGCCGGCCCCTACCCGGGCCGCCCGCATCGGACGGAGCGCCGGGCGTCCCAACAGCCAGGGCGGGGGCAACCGCATCCCCCCTGGCCTGGCCTCCGTCTAGCCCGCCCGGGTCCCCACGCCCCGGCCCTACCGTGCAGCCTGGCTCGTGTCCCGGCCGTGCCAGTGCGCGGCACGCGTCCCAGCCGACGAGACCCCTCCCTGGGGGTTGCCCCGCGCGGAGCTCCGGCTCCTGGCTCCGAACAGGGCTCAGCCGACCCGGGTGCTGGCTCCCCGCCGCTCGCGGCTCCCGCGCCGGCTCCTGCCGCCGCGCGCGAAGAGGGAGGGGTGGGGGGAAACTCCCGGCAACTCTAACTCCGGGCGCTCGAGCTCCAGCTGCAGCCGATCGCCCGCCCGCCGCCGAATGCGAGCGCCCGCGAAGCAAACCTGCCCCCGCGGCTGCCTCTGAGCATGCCCAGTGCCGCCGTGGGCGAGCGGGAGCGCCTGGCCCGGGGCAGAGAGCGGCGGCAGGGGGCCGGGACCCGCCCCAGCTTCCAGAGCGCGGGGGTGAGGGGAGGAAGGGAAGGGCCAGAGTAGGGGCGGGCGCCCTGCGAAGGACCGGGGAGAAACTGGTCAGTGAGTGAGGGCCAATGCGAGTTTCCCAGGATGGGAAGTTTGTGGGCTAGGAAGGTGGGCTGCTTCTATGAGCCTCTCTGTAAGACTATTTTCGAAAGGACAACCAGGAAACATTTATTCTCCCGGAAAGAACGGGTGGACCCAGCAGATGAGTTTTTATTCAGTGCATTCGTTCCTTTATGCTTACGATCCCAAACTCAGAGCTAATGGGGCCTGGCAGGCAATGTGAGTGAGATGGGTAGGAGGCGAACTGGAGAGCCCCAAAGGCAGGGCCGCTGCTCTGCTCTAAATGCCCATTGTGATCATGCAAGAATTCCGACCTGGTTTTGCTAGATTTTCTGATTCTTAAGGGATGATAGAGATCTAGATTTTTTTTTTTCCATGTGAAAGATCCCTAATTTTACATCTTGATGGTAAATTCAACCTTTCCAGAACACTCAGGACCAAACAAAACATGTATGGGTCCCCTTTATTGCTGAACTTCACAGAACCCGATTTAAGAGCTGTGATTCTGCGTTCTTTTAGCAGAGAGGTGCTGAGTGCCCACTGTGGTTTCGGAAGGCGCTGGAAAGGATCCAAGATGATTCAGACTGCCTTCAAAGTATTACCAGTTACCAGAGGAAATGGGTTTTCCTGACAGTAGAGAGCTACAGATAAATGCTGAAGCATTCAAGAAGGGAGAAGTCACTAATGTAGAAAGGGGTTGTGAGAAATAACTTTTGGGAAACATCATTATTAAAAGTATCTAAGTGAGGAGTCGCTGCAGGACCAGTGACAGTGCCCCTGGAAGGCATTTTGGAGTGTGAAGCGAAAGTAAAGACCAGTAATGCCCGGTATTTATTTGAAATTTTGGTATTATTTCATCATGCATTTTGGGCATTAATTTTTATTTTTTTAAACACTGCATTAAAATATAAATCTTGGTTACTGAGTTCTGTAGTGAACCCTTAAATTTTGTGTCCCTCCTCACCCTAGCCTGGCCCTGTTGAGGTGTTAAGTGGCGCTACACAGGTCTGTTTGGTTGGAGTATAAAGGGCAAGAACTAGCATAGTGAGATGGGAAAGAGGGCTTGAATAGCGGATGGGGGTTCAGGCAGAGGGTCTGATTGCCAGTCTACGGCGCCCGCACTTTATAGGCTGTGTGGAGCTAGCAGAAATGCTGGGGGAAGAAAGTGGCATAATCCAAACGGAACTCTAGGAAGGTGGGCCTGGAAGCAGACCCAGGAAGGTGATTTAGAGGAAAAGAATGGAGAAATGGGGATACCTAGGACATGTTCACTGTTGCAGTTTTATGAAAATCAGGGAGATTTCCCTGATAAAGCCACATGTGTTCTGCCCATCTCTGGAGAGACAAGTGATGGGGCTAATTAGTGCCAACTGGTGGGGCTGCAGGATCCCAGGCTAAACCTCAGCCTTTTCCTATCAGTCTTCGATGGGCAAGCTGCACTTTCCTCATCTGTGAAATAGAAAACAGTTCTCATGGAGTTTTTGTGAGAATTCAGAGAAATATTGAATGTCTAAGGGCTTTGAAAATGTTAGGAGTTCTTATCAGCTATATAAAATCTGAACTGAAATAAGGAAGTCCTACTGCTTTACAAAAATTGTCTTAAGTAGCAAGCTGCTTTGATTTAGCAAGCTCTTTTTATATGTTGAGATGTTTTTTACAAAACTTTGGAATAAGCTTTTGGGTAATTCAACAATTTTGTGAAGTAAGGTATTTCTGTACTAGTTTCTATCGCCAGTCAGCCCCTCCTTTCACCACTTTCTTTTTTTATGTTCCCTTTCATCTTCCTAGTCTCAATATTGGAGATCTAGTCAAGATGACTCCCCCCTCCTCTGTATACAGTGCCCTTTAACTCACATTAGGGGTCATCAGTGTAGCATCTGCCTCAACCAGACACCTGGGACCTACCTCACTCAGTGCAGTGGGTGATTCTCCCTGCAGGTGAGCTAATCGGTTGCAGCATTCATGGAGTACAGACCACCACTTATATATGAGAAGTATTTGAAGTATGTAGAACTCTCAAAGAAAAAAAATGCTTGTGTGTTTACACAAGAAACCTTCCAGAAGTCATGGAAAGGAGGAAGTACCTAGCCCAGGGACCTATCGCATAACAGGTAGTTACAAATATTTGCAGAATAAATAGCAATTTCCATCATCAAAATCTTCTGTGTCTCTGTTCCGCCCCCCACAGTTCCTAAGAATTATTATTTTTAAAAAATCACAATAATGGTAAGGTCATAAAGAAGAACAAGAACAGGATGTAAACATTTATACATGGAGGGACTCTATGCTTTAACAAGCAAAATGTTTTGCTTAAGTTTTAAATTGTGTTTTTAATTTGTATTAGTAAATAAGGCTTGATATTAAAAAAAGTTCAGTACAAGGAAAAGCAAGTTTCCCTCCCCAAGAACTACTACTTTTGCCTGTTTCTTGCAGATAGTTACGGAAATACCCTATGTGTATGAGAGCAAACATAGTTGTTTTATTTTGTTCCTTAAAGTCTAATCATAAAATAATGGAACTGAAAAAGACCTTATAGTTCCTCTAGATGCCAAGTTAGACTTTTAACTTGCTATTATATTCTGCGGGAAGAAAAGGAAAACATAAAAGCCATCTCTCCTGTGGCATAAGTGAACTCATGGTCATAATGTTGTTAGGACACATGGCAAAACCCCCCTTGTGAGTATTAATTGGTAGAAGAAAAGCTTGAGTTCACCTAGAGTAACCCTGAAACTCATAATGCTCACTGTCAACCTCAACCTAAAACACCCGTGGATTTAGATGTCTTAGGGTTGCTTAGGGCTGTAGAAAGAAGTGCTGTCTAAATAACAAATGGAATGAATTGACATGGAGACAGAGAGCTTGATTTGGAATTGGGCATTGTAACATAACTGTTCAAACAACATCATCACTCACAGTATATCTTCAAAACTAGTGAAGTCTATATATATTTTGTAAATTCTTCTGCTCCATAATGTAGCTAATAGCTTTTTAAATTCTTCATTCTGATGATGTGATTTGAGGTAAGAAATTCAGTAAGTCATCAACTTAACAAATTTAAGGTTGAACCATATGAAACTGCTGTTTTTGTTGGTCATAGTCTCTCAAATATTGGAAATTTTGTATGTTTCGATCTTAATTATGTGCCCCCAAATTAGTCATTGTTGTTAGAACTGGAAGAGTCCTTCCTTTAGGTTGCTTAGAATATCATTTGTTTTCCTACATAAGCTATGTCACTAAGCTAGCTCCAACAAGCCTATTTAATATGAGAAGTTTGTAATAGTACCAGATTCATATCTGGTCCTGGGAGTTGGACCCATTCTGTGCAAAAGGGTCAAGAAAAAGGAGGAGATTTCTCTTCTTCTCTTGATAAATATAGCACCAGCCTTGGTTGGTCCTGAAATGGGTGAAAATAGTCATTTTTATTTCTGCTCTTTCTATACCTTACTTCTCCAGTGTTCTCCTGAAACCCTTTTCCATGTGTTTATTGTCCTCATTCTGTCTAGCCTTAGTTTTCCTATCTCACCTAGGTTGTCTTTTATTCCCTATTCTTACCAATCAGCATTCTGGCCTGGTGTGGTGGCTCATGCCTGTAATCCTAGCACTTTGGAAGGTTGAGGTGGGAGAATTGCTTGAGGCCAGGAGTTCAAGACCAGCCTGGGCAACATAGTCAGACCCCTGTCTCTACAAAAAATAAAAAAATTAGCTATGTGTGGTAGCACCCGCCTGTAGTCCCAGCTGCTCAGGAGGCTGAGGCAGAAGGACCACTTGAACCCAGGAGTTTGAGGTTGCAGTCAGCTATGCTGATGCCACTGCACTCTAACCCGGTGACAGAGGAAGACTCTGTCTCCAAAAAAAAGGAAAAACATTCCTTCCTTTAGTTTATTACAAGTTAGAACTAAGTAAAATAACTTGATTAAATTAAGTCACACTCATGTGTGCAACACTATCAACCTTTCCAAACATATATGCAATTTTAAGAGTATTTTAATCTCAAAGAAACATTTCCATAATAAAAATTTAGATTATGAAAAATGACAGGAGAACGAATTCTGGTAGTGAGGATTAGAAATAATATATTGAGGAACAGGAACGTTCAGTTTAGTTCTCTATCTTTGTACATTTTGTAATTTCTTCTCATCCTTTTTCTTTAGAACTATGGATTCTCTTACAGTTTTGGATTTTGTTTTGCTTTTCACAATGGCTCCCCTGGCAGTAGCAGCGAGCATCCCCAGGGCTAGGGACAGATCTGTGGCTGTTGCTCGTATGTGGCATTTGTAAATTTGGAGTGAGACTTGTCACTTTTAGTGACATTGTTATGTGGGGTCTGGGAGAACTGGAGGATTCAGACGGGCTCGTGGAGTTTATGCCTGGGACCACATTTTGTTTCCTACACAATTAGCCGCGGTCTGTGGTTTTGTCCTTCAAGATTCTAGCTGCTCTATAACTGGAGTCCACCTTCTTTTTTGACTGAGTTGCCAAGGTACAACGTTCTGTCTCTAATTTACTTAAACATATGGTTTCTTTCTCTTCTATGATTTTAAGAACCAGGATAAACATTGACTATTGACATCAAATTTGGTGAGGCTTGGCCCACTGCCATTTACCATAAGACAGAGCATTTCTGAGAGACGTGGCAAACTACGGTTCTCATTTCTTCCCTCTCGCATGTATCGGTTTTCCGTTTCTGTGTCTCTAATTATATTACTTTATCCCCTAAGCTGCTTCAGCTTTCATATGCCAGCATATAGATGAGACACAGACTAGAAGGAAAGACAGTTCCTTGGAAAAAATAAAACAAAGCAGTTTTTGTCTTGCAAAAGGACTTGGTTACATCCTGAACTTGGTTGCTCTGTAATAGTTTTATATTTCTTAGTCACATTCTTCCAATTAGATTGTTAGTTCTTTGAGCGCCAGGAATAAGTCTTAAGGGTCTTAAATTATCTCACCCAATGCCTAGCACAGAGGCAGTAGCACATCAACAAGTGACAGTGACAACCTGTCACCATTCAGGTGAATCATCACAGACGAGAGATAGTTCACTTTAGAGATAAGAAATCAGATAGTGAGAACAGGCACATAAATGTGAAATTGTGGTAAGTTTTACCATCAAAAGGTACGTCATGCTATTAAAAGTGTACATGAGAAATAGTGGACAAAGGAAAGGTAGACTTTTTTGAAGAAATAATGATTAACCTGAGGTCCGCAAGATAAATCTGAAACAGTTAAATAGGCAAATGAAAAGCAAAGCTAGAGAATTTCAGGCAGAGAAAATAGCATGTACAAAGGCACTGAGATGGGAGGGCATATGTAAAGGTTGGGAGGAATCTTAAAGGTCTTTAAGTTTAAGCTGTCACTAACCCCATAGACTTTCCCAGGTAACTTAACATCTAATAAGAACAGCTGCTGTAAGAACGAATTGTCCTCAACAAGAGACATCAAACAGTCTGATGTTTAGAAGCAGCATGCCGTGGTAGGAAAGGTATGAATCTCATTGCACGGGTTTGGGTTTGAAGCTCTGTTCCAACTCCTTCTTGCTTTATAATCTTAGGCAAATTCTATAACTTTTCTAACGATCAGACTTCTTATCTCTAAAATGTGCATATTACTACCTACTTATGGTTTTAATTGGAGAATTAAAAGGGAACGCATATGCAATATACTTAGCACAGTACCTGGGTCACAGCTAATGCTGAATAAGTATTGCTTTTCATACTTGTATCCCATGACTACCGACCTTGGTAACTTCAAGAAGAATGGAAGGGGAAAACCGAGAGTGTGTTTTGAATTTAGAATCTGAGCTGTTTCCTAGAAGCCCTGCCTTTGCCACTGGCAATCCTATTTTATCTCCACAGATGGAATATAGCATTTCTTCTTTCTCAAAAGCAATTTTACATACATAGAAACTGCTTTTTAAAACATTTTCACCTTCTCTTGTCCATATGTCCTAGCGTTTCTTCCTAGTACTATATTTCCAAAGAAAAGGCCAAAGAATGTAGATTTAAAAGTTTAGAGATTCCATCATTTGTATTTATGAAGTTATGACTCAAGATTTACTAAGAGATTTTTTTTAATACCATAAATTTGTTTCTAATAATGACTAGTTCTGGATTTTGATCATGAATAGGTAAGTATGGCTCTTCTTCCCTTATTTCTTGAGTTGCTTGAATTGGAAGTCTTAGAGAATGATATCCAGCAGAAAAATAAAAATATACAAAGATTGTCGTAACCACCCTCTGCAGCCGCAGGGCCTCTACCTTAACTCAGAAATGGTTTGTTGCGTTAAGTTCAGAGCTCGGTAGATTGAATGATCCTAATTAATGCTTCCTTTATTTCAGTAGTATTTTTGAAGGACCTATTTTTAGTTTAAAATTACTCTGTCTCCACCAAGATCCAGAAAATCTGCTAGGCTTTGAGCTAACAAAGAATCCCTTATTCTGTTGGGACACAAGGGAGTCAGTGACCACACAGGGCTACTATCTCACCCAGAGTTTCTGTGCGGCTGGTTTAGAGAGGATAAAACAATGTAATCCATCCATACTCTGAGATGGAGAGGATGCCTGTATTACATACATCAGCTCTTTCTCTTCCGTTCGTTATGGTCCCTGAACCCTCCCAAAAGGCTAACGGTGTAAGAAGCGCCTGCTGCTCTCTCCCCAGAAGCTCTTCAGGCCAAATAGACCTGCACAGCCAGGCATGGCCCTGTGATCCCCCACGGCGACTGCCCCCTCTTGGAAACAAGGCCTAGGATGTTGCTGTTCAAAGTGCGCTTCTCTTCTCGGCTTGGCAGCTTCAGCATTTCCCAGGAGCTTGCTGGACATGCGGACTCTCCTGCCTAGCCCAGGCCTGGTGAATCAGAATCTGAACTTTAACAAGATCTCCAGGTAATTCATTTACACATTAAAGTTTAAGAAGCACTTCCCTGGGATGCCCAATCAGAAAGACTGGACAAAGACAAACAGCACTTTAAAGGTGAAATCAATTTTCCTTGCCCTTGATGCCCTGTCTTATTCCAATCTCCAGGCCTCATCTCTGTGTAGCTAAATCCTACCCTCTTTCTTGGAGCTGTCTAAAATGCCTCCTCTGTGGAAATCTTCACTGATCATGTCAGCCGGAGGCCTCTCCCTCTCATTTACCCGTATCTTTCCTTTGACTCTTACCATGATTTGCTTATACTGCACAAGTATCTATGCACAGATATAATTGTCCTGCTTGAGGCCTTGCTGGAACCTTCTGTATATCCTCTATGGTGTCTGGCAGTGCAGGCCCTGGAAAACAGCTTATTTATTTATAAGAAGGAAGGAAAGAAGGAAAGAAGGAAGGAAGGAAGGAAGGATGAGAGCAAGAGCTCCATCAGTGAAGTAAATAGCTCTGGAAAACCAAGTTCAGTCTCGGGAGTGAACTTGAGCCTGTTTGGTACGGGAACCCAGGAACCTTGCTATGTCCATTCCAGAAGAGCCCCAGTACACTGTGGGCAGGGAACTGTCCCAGTTTTCCAGAAGCTAATTGGCCTGGATCAGATCCCAATCCACCCCATCACAGCACTCGCCAGCCAGACCTGGCCCAAAGCAGGCCTCTTTCAAGAAGTAGAATCACAGTTCTGTTTGCTAGGGCCTTGACCCCTGGCTTTAAGCATGCCGTGGGCTCTAAAAGTACTAACTCCTTGTCCCATGTCTATTCCCACCTGAAACTTAATATATTGATTTTTTTCTTAAAAAAAGGGTTTTTGAAAACCTTTTTCAGTTTATAGCATTTTTTTAAATCTTTTTGAAAAATATTACAATGATCATAATTCAAGTTTTATACTGCTTCCTTGAGTAAAGACAATGAGTTTCTGGCTACAACTTAAAAGTTAAAAGAACAAGTCATTTCATTACTTTTAATTGATATCTGAATCAATTAAAAACTTTGGCTCCAGATTAGACACATGATATCATATTTATAATAAATATATTTTCCCGACAGACATCTTGGTGTCATTATAATTTTACCACACATAAAATATGATGGGAAAGGTTCTTAGGACTTACAAGAAATTAGACTTCACTAGTGTCAATAAAGTTGTGACTCATAAAATGAATATATGACCCACATGGAGAGACTTTGTGGCAGGACCTGCAGTTCATGCAGAGTAGGCATATTTTCTTTGGTAAGCGTTCATAAAGTATGGCCAATTTATCCAAGATTAGTCATCTTAGGGTACCATAACTTGTTACACTTCCAAAGAAAAATTGGTGATCTTATGGGGAAAAAATATTTAGAAGTTGTAATCCTGTGAGTCCCATCTCTGTCAGTTTTTTTCAAGGAGATACTTAAAAAAAAAAAAAAAAGGAAACAGCTCTGTTATAACAGTTAGTTATAATAGGGAAAATGGATAAGATTTTTTAGAAAATGGGACAGTAAGTACATTTTGTCATATTTATTTGATGGAATATTATGTATCTTTTATAAATAATAGGTAGAATAACTAACGAGAGTGTTTATTAAACCAGCTAAATTGAAAAAAAAGTCAGAACATGAAATCATGTAAAAGTGTTATTGCAATTAATCACATACCCAATATTAAAAGTTTACTCTAGACCAGGCACTGTAACAGACACTGGGGATTCAGCCATGAAAACAAGAAATAGGTTCCTGACATATGGACTTCAGTCTGATGAAGCAGAAAGATTTTAAACAAGTTACAAACTATGACCCATGCTTTGAAGTAAGGGTGTTCATAAATAATAGGTGGACATAAGCTGGTTGCAGTGTGGTGGGGGTTGTTCATGAAGGCAACCTCTCCGAGAAGGTGAAGGAAGAATCAGAGTTAGCCAAGGAAAGATTAGGGGAAGAACATTCCAGGCGGAAACAATAGGAACAGAAACCCAGAGGTGGGAAAGAGTTCAATGCTGTCACAGAAGTAAAGACGGATCAGAGTGATGGAAACATAGTGAGTGAGAGGAGAATGGTGAAACCGAGGGGCCAGGTCATGGCATGCCTTCAGGATTTATCTTTTTAGTTCTATCGGAAGCCACCGAGGCTTGTGGAGCACAGGAGTGACCTATTTACATTGTAAGACCACTCTTGTGCTATATGGTTAAATGGCTTGAAATACATCAAGAGTAAAAGAAGAGAAACCACCGTTGTATTATAGTAACACAGGTGAGAGAGATGAAAGTGGTTTAGACTAGATTTAAAACTGGGGAAATGAGGAAAAGTAGACAGATCGAGCTAGATTTTGGAGGTAGGAAAAACAAAATATACTAATGGCTTGTGAGTAGGGATGGAAATATTAATGACAATCTCCATATTACTTTCTTAAACCATTGAGTAGGTGATGTCATTCATTTATTTGGTATGGCTGGAAATTCAGGAAGGAAAATTAAAAATCTGTTTTGGACATGAAGTTAAGATCTTTGCAGATAAAACAAGTAGAAGAGTCAAATAGTTTAGTATACATGTATGAAACTCAGAAAGTAGATCTGTTTGGAAATTATATATTTGGGAGCCATTAGCGTTTAGATGGTATTTAATGCTATAGTATAGAATGACTGTAGAATGACTGGGGTGAAAGCCCATTTTCAGCTTCAAGGAACTATACAGCATTAAGAGGTCTTACTGAGGAGGAAGAGCTATCAAAGGTGACTTCCAGGTTGGAAAGGGGTTGAGTAATTCTAGGGCAAAGAAAATAGTATTTCAAGAAGGAAGGTGTGGTCAGCTGTGTTGAATACTTACTGAGAGACCAAGCAAGATGATGTGCTCCTACGGGTAAAAAAAATAGTTGTTTTATTACAGTAGCTATTTTAAATGTATTTTTATAATGTTTAAGCTTTATTTAATAATGAAAACCTAATTGATATATGATTAATTTAATAGCTTAATTTCAGCAGGAGATATTTACTGAATATTGATCCTGAAATTCTTGTGTTAATTATTATGTTTTGCATCTCTCTATTTATCTTCACCTTGTATGTTAAAAGTTGACTCCCTCATCGCCAGTCTAGGATTAAATCTTCAAAATTCTAGCAGCATAGCTTCTAAATGCACAAAGTGCCGGCTTTTGCAGTAGACACCACATAGAATGTACAATTGGCTACATATAAGAGATTTCAAATGATCTGTAACAAATGTTATATTTCTTTCTTTATTTATGGAATTTTTCTGAAAATGCTCCTTTCCTTAAAAAAATTACATTATTCACATAAATTCTGATCTCGATTTGACAGATATATATTAGGCAAAGATAACTGAAAATATCAGAATATGGGTTTTTTTGGTTTGTTTTATATTCTGATATTTGGGAACTAAACAAAGGACGTGAAATGGTTTGGACAGAAAGGGCAGGAACTGTTGTCTTCCCAGGGCAGGGGTGGGGGCGTTGGGGAAACCCTCTAACCCCTCACCTTCTTCCCTCCTCTTAAATACCTTGACTATTCATTTTCTTCATAATGACTCAGAGCATTACCACCCTGTGGTATTCACGAATAGGAAAAACAAGGAGGAAGGAACCTCCAAAAGGACTGGTTTCAGCAGAATTGGCAGAACTCCATTCACTTCCTCTAACTCTGCACCTTAGGCTTTAATTATATTGTTACACAGTATTCTCTCCTCAAGCACAAATTCTTGGCAAGAATTCAAATTTATGCAGATTGTCTTCTCTAACCCTCTACAACTGTGTTATGTTTACCAGAATCAGTCCAAAGCTACTGCTGCGATGAATGTTTCATGAGACAGGATAGATCTCCTTGTCACTCATTTGTATTCTTTCCTTTCTACCTCTTATCTGTGTTGTTGGGCATATTCAAGCAGATGTCAAGAAAATACGTCATCCTTTCTGTGTCATGCATGATGCAATATAACCTACACCCCACTGGGGACAAAGGGAGTAAGTGGGAACGTTGGAGGACCCTGGCAGCTGGACGGAGGAGAGACGTGGCAGGGGCCACGGGGAGGAGCGCTCTCCAGGAGGGATGATTGCATTTTTCCAGTGACGTTCTTGATTCTTAATTTTTCACCTAGAGAGAATTAAATATGATCATGTTTAATTTGTGTTTTTTCCTTTCAGCTATTGGAGGAGCCTTCCCAAGTCACAGAGGAAAACCTTCTATGACTACTGTCTCTTTTATCTTAAACCAGCTACTTATTTTGGAGAACTATTCAGTTCATTTTGGTTGTTCTTGGGGATAGACTTGCTGTAAAGTTGCCCAATTATATTAAGAATAGACATTTTTCATCCTATTGAAAGCTATTGTCTTAATTCAGGCTGCTTTGTTAATTCATAACAAAGTATGATAGACTAGGTGACTTATAAACAACAGAAATTTGTTTCTCACAGTTTTGAAGGCTGCAAGTCCAGGATCAGGGTGCCAGCCTGGTCAGGTTCTGGTGAGGGTCCTCTTCTGGGCTGAAACTCCTCTTATCATCGTATTCTCACATGATGGAAAGAGCTCGAAGCCTGGTGTCTTGGCATGCACCTGTAGTCTTTGCTACTCAGGAGGCTGTGGTGGGAGGATCCCTTGAGCCCAGGAGTTTGACGCTGTGGTGAGTGATGATCCTGATGCTGCATTCCAGGCTGGGTGACAGAGTGAGGTCCTATCTCTTTAAAAAAAAATTAACTAAAAATTTTTTAATTAAAAAAAAAGAAGTTGAGAGAGCTCTCTGGGGTCCCTTTGATAAAGGCACTAATCTCCCTCATGGGGCTTCATCTTCATGGCCTAATTACCTCCCAAAGGCTCTACCTCCTCATACTTACACATTGGGGATTAGGATTTCAACGTAAGAATTTTGGGGAGACATAAACTTTCAGTCCATAACAGTTATGTTGGTATACAAAAAATGTCTGTTACCATAGTGTAGTGGCTCACGTATAGGCAAATGGTCTACTTGAATAGTTAGTGGGATAAGAAAAAGGGAGAAAGTAATGGGAAAATTAAAACAAAAGCAGAACATGGAAATGCTCATTCAAGAACTGACTTAAGATTTCTCTCCAACGCCAAAATTAAAGTCTCCTTTTACATGTTTTTTCATGTAATGGTTTGTAGGTTACTTCCCAGTCACACTGTTCATTTACTGTAATAATTAGGAGTATTGTTTACTCAATATTCAATCACTTTCCTTTCCCCTTGGGACAAAATGTGCTTTCCTGATCTACTGACTTTAGGTTTGACCACATGACTTGGTTTGACCAATGGGAGTAAGAAGAAGTTATAAATGTACTTGTGTAATTTGGCTTGAGTTTTGTACTCCAGGGATATGTCATGAGAAAAGCATGCCCCAGATGCTGCTTCTTCATCCTGGACCCCAGAGCAAATACAAATATAAATGGAGCAGATCTGAACCCAATCCAAAGCCTGGAGCCAAGTTCAGCCATCTTGTATCTGAAAGTATAACTTGCCAGCCAAACCAGCCCAGATCAGCCAAGCCATAATCACCTGCAGATCCATGAGCATTTGGTATGTTTTTGTAGCCATTGCAGTTTTCCAGTCTAAGCCCTAAGGGGTGGAGGACAGCACCAAGATGACTTAGTCATGTTATTTAGTTTAAAATGCATTGGGCTGCTATGGTCTGAATGTTTGTGTCCCCAAAATTCATATGTTGAAATCCTGACCTCCAAGGTGATGATATTAGGAGGTGGGGCTTTGAGGGAGGTGATTAGATCTTGAGGGAGACTAATCCCTCATGAATGGGATTAGTATCCTTATAAAATAGGCCCAAGGGAGCTCATTCTCCCCTTCTACCATGTGAGAACATAGCGAGTAGGTGCCATCTATAAACCAGAAAACAGGCCTTCACTAGACATCAAATCTACCAGCACCTTGATCTTGAACTTCCCAGCCTCCAGAACTTTAGAAATAAGTTTCTATCACTTATAAGCTACACAGTTTATGGTATTTTGTTATAGCAACCCGAACAGACTAAGACATGGGCTCACTATATCTCTCTTGTAAAATGAAACTTACATTAAATATATTAAATTTAAAAATTAATAAAATGGTCATTCAAAATAAAGTCATTTCATTTTAAATATTTTAGCATGAGTTTTCCCAACACAAATATTCTTAAATAAGGTGGGGTTGTTATGAATAGCAGGACAGCAATACGCTATTATTTGGGAGCAATTTTCCATTCTACCCATCCATCTATCCATATTTATTATTTTTGCAGTTTATATAGTCATATAGGAACATGCAGTAGGTTTTAGGTAATTCACATGAAAAATTTAGAGTTAGCAAAAAAATATTTAAAATTTCTGCCTCCAAATTACATAGGAAATCTATGATCATTGTAGCAAAATTAGAAAATATAGATAAGCAAATAGGGGAAGAAAAAACTCCATAACTGTACCACCTAGAGGTAATCTCTGTTAAAATTTCATTATTCATCTTTACAAAACTTCATATATGTATGTAATTATGATGAACTCGCAGTGTGCATACTGCTCTGTAAACTGCCTTTATCATTAAATATTATGCTGTAACCTCTCTCCATGATCTTAATATAAAACTATACAATTGTTTTTAATGGCTGCATAATATTTCATACCCCATCTTTGGAAACCTAGGTTGTTTCTAGGTTTGTTTGGGGTTCATTTTCCATTATAAATAACACTAGAAAGAACATTGTTGTCTATACATTTATCTCATGTTTTCCACAGGATAAATTCCTGGAAGTGATATTGATAATGCAAAGGGTATACACATGTTTAAGTTGCTTGTCAAGGTAAGCCCCAGAAAGCATATCCACTTACATTTCTTCTAGTCTAATAATATAACTTTTACCAAACCTTCCCATCAATACTCAGTGTTGCTTTTTCAAAGATTTCCCCCTCAGCTGTTTGCTTTTATATGCCTTATATCTTCTCTAATTCCAGTTAGAACAATTTGAGAAATTCTCTCATTCCATTGTGATACACAAAGAAACAAAATAAAACTTAAGAAATGTTTTGAATGAAATGGAGTGACTAAAAATAACCACGACAGCAAAGCACTTTTCTTTCTCAGGAAAAAAAAAATTCTCTTAATTTTGGTCTCAAGATTGTTTGGAATAATATCTAACTAAATCATAACCCTTTACAATTTCATGATATTATATAGGGCTTGTTGGAAATGAGTCATTTTGTACACATTAGGAGTTTTATGGTTAGTTTAATGTCACTGAATTTAATTAACTTAAATTGTCACTTGCACATCATCATGCTTTGGTAAACCCTTCTCAGACAGCTCTTAGTACTGAACAAAAATTTACAGTTCCCTCTAAGTTACAAGATCTATTAGACTAATTTATTAGGTGGAGAACCTGAAGCACAAACCAGTAGATCCTCCAGTAGCAGGAATAAAACACACTCTAAAATTGTAAAGGTACAGATGGTTACATGGAGGAATAGAAAATTAACTTAAAGAAATATTTTCAGGTGCCAAACTCAGTCTTTTGCAACCACTAATAGATGAGATTACAAACGAATGCCAGAATTTTAAATGGAGTTTTTGCTTGGAAGTGACAATTGGTTTGGGAAACTCACCCCTGTCTATTCTCCAACTTCCAGAAATCACACAAGTACATTAAAAAAGAAATGCTCCTTTATTAAATGATTTTATTTTAAGAAGGCAAAATCAGAAACAATAGTATTTTGAATATTACAAACTAAAGTATTACAGTGAAGAATATATGAAAAATCTAAGATCTCTTCAAGAATAATTCCTAAAATATCTTTTTATTATCTTAACCATTCATGCTTATTTTGGAAGAAATTAGGAAATCCTAATTACAAAATTAGGCTCTAAAGGACTTCCAACATACTTTTGCACAGCTATTTTCTGATTTGTGTGTATTTTTTTTAAAGATTTACATAGAACTTTACATTTTAAAGTACTTGCGTGACAATAACATTTTTCTATACAGTGTTATGCTCAAAAAATTTCCTTTTTAGATAATTTACACTTTAAACAATAGATCTCTCTTGGTCTTTATTGCTCTTTCATCATGTGTGTTTTCTGAGAGTGCCTTTTTACTCAAATTTAGCGCAACGAATATTTTCTGAATAATTGCTTGGCACAAGACTCTATGTCAGAGCTCAAAAGAACTAGGAGGATTGAGACAGAAATCAGATTAGTGGTTCCAGGGCCTGAGGAGGGAGAATGAGGAACGACTCTTTAATGGGTGTGCGATCTCCTTTTCAGATGATGAAAAAGTTCAGGAACCACATAGTGGTGACTGTTGTACAACGTTGTGACTATGCTAAATACCACTCCATTGTACACTTTAAAATGAGTAAAGTGGTAACATTATATATTTTTACCAGAATAAAAAAAACCTGGCAGAAAAAGGAAAAAGAACTAGTAGGGACAATGAAGGAAAGGCATAAATATTCTGCTTCAGAAGTTCATTTAATCAGGAAATATATTTAAATTATCCTTCCAATCTCACTATTGAGTTTATGCAGTAACTGTGTCTAATTCAATTTAATAAATATCTATTATTAGGGCAGTCATTGTACTTAACACTGCACAGGAATGCTGAAATGAGCAACCTATGGTCCTTGCCTTCAAGTGGCTTTTGATTTTATGGGGATTAAAAATAGCTAATAAAATGTATAATACAAGACAAAATGCCATAAAGCTGTACTGCAGAAATGAACATAGCACTAAGAAAGTGAAAAGGATAGTTAGATTAATTATTAGACAAAGTGTCAGGGAGGAGATAGCTTTATGCTTATCTTCACGGATGGGTATGATTTTGCCAATCTCATAAGATGGCAAATATCAGTCCAGGTGAAAGGATGAAGACGAGAAAAAGTATAGTGCCAAGAAATGAAAGGTAGTTATAGACAGCACAGAGCACCCACGCTTGGCTGATGGACATAGTTTAATAGGCCAAACAGAGGAAGGTAAGGTTGAAGGGTGTCAGAGTTTGAAGGTGACTTAGAAGTAATTTATTCTGACTCTCCACCTGCAAAATGGATCTTTTCTACAAAGCCTGACAATTGGCCATTCAGCTGCCCTTGGAATCTCTCTAGTGACTCAGAAGTCGCCCTATGCTAAGGCAGCGCGGACTGCTGTTAGATAACTGAAATTGTTAGGGTTCTTATACTGATCAAAAATCTGCCTCCACACAGTATCTATCCATTTATTTTCATTCTGCTTTCTGAAACTACACAAAATAACATGAAATAGTTTTTCCATATCAGCTCTTCTAGTACATGAGTCGGGAAATATATTCTCCTTTTGTTCTTCTCTTTTCCAAATTAGATATTTCTGGGTCCTTTCATTGTTTCTCTTTTGAGATGCTTTTTAAAATTTCTGCAATTCGTTCTCTGTAAATTCTTGCATCCATTTTCAATGTATCAATGAGTACTGAATTTATTTCTCTAGGTTTGCTCTGAGTAACATAACTTCTGCTTCTAATACAGCCTAAGGTTCTATTCAAGTTTCTGGCAGGCACATCACTGAGTTGACATGTATTAAGCTTAGAGTCAACAAACACCTGTCTAAAACTGTTTTCTGTAGGTGCAAATATTAAGTTATTTCTTCCCAATTCAGTATGCAGTGTTGAACTTCTAAATTTGTCATTGGGTAAGATTTGGCCTATAATTGTATACTGTAAGAAACTTTTGGATCTTATGTATCAAGAAAATCAGCTTTGTTTTTTAAATAATTTATGGTTGCAAACAAATTCATTTTACAAACTTTTTCTTTGTTTTTTCTTGTAGGATGGGGTCTTGCTATGTTGCTCAGGCTGATCCCCCCAAGCAATCCTCCCACCTCAGTCTCCCAAAGTGCTAGGATTACAGGTGTGAGCAACCATGCTCAGCTGAAACTTTTACATCTTGATTCTTTCATGTGGTATATTAGCTACTCTGCTACCTTCTTTACATTTATTAATTTGGTGAGCATGTCACTGATGTTGATATTCAAGACATTAATAAGCTGTTTCAGTGAAAATTACAGGTGATAGACTGCTGAAATTTTCCTTCTGGGTAGACTTTAAATTAGCCATTAATTGGTCATCTGTGGAAATGGTCATTGAACTAATTATGAATTCACTCAATTATATTTTCATTTTTATTGGCCAATATTTTATTATTTTGCTCACAGGTTTTTGTTATGAAGCATATTTTAAAAAGCATTGCTAAAATTAACATACTGGCTAGGAGCTCAGGCTTTGGAGTTAAAATTTGGAGACTGGAAGTGGGCATAGTCAGCTGCTAGCTATCCTCTTGGGCAAATTACTTACTTCTCTGTGCTTCAGTTTCCTTGCCTATAAAATGTGTGTAAAAACACTACCCACTTTAGAAAGTTGTCATTTGGATTAAATAAACTATTACCTAGCAATACTAAAAATAAGAAAACATTAATTCTTACTATTTTTATTATGGTGATTTTTAAATGTCTACAAATTCTTCAAAACTCCTTCCTTTAAAAGAGGGGACCTAATTTCTCTCCCCTTATGTGTGGACTGGGCTTAGTGACTTCTATAAAATGGACTGTGGCATTGTTTTTCTATAAAAAGAACCGTGGCTACCTCCTTACTTTTTCCTGGATTGCTCACTCTGGGGGAAGATAGCTGCCATATCATGATAACTGTGTTAGTTTTCTATTTCTGTGTAACAAATTGCCACACATTTAGAAGCAGCCAGTTATCAACTCACAGTTCTGTGGGTCAGAATTCCAGCATGACACAGCTAGGTTTTCAGGATATTACATGGCTGAAACCACAGTGTCAGGCAGGCTGCGTTCTCATCTGGAGGATCTGGGGAAAAATCAGCTTTCAAACTCACTCTCCTTGTTGGTAGAATATATTAATAGTTTAATAAATTTATTTATACTATTAATTTATTATAGTGCAGCTATAAGTTTGAGGTCCCCATTTCCTTGCTGGCTGTCACCCTGCCCACATGCCTTGCCATGAGGCCTTCTCCATCTTTAAGTCAGCATCAGCACGTCAAATCCTTTCTATGCTTTGAATCTCTGACCTGCCCTTCTTCTACTAGCCAGAGAAGACTTTGAACCTTTTAAAGATTCATTTGATTACAAAGGCCCACCTGGATATCTCCCTATCTTAAGGTCATCTGATTTGAAACCTTAATTGCATCTACAAAATCCCTTTACAGCAGTACCTACATTATTGTTTGATTGAATAACTGGAAGAAGGTTTGTATGCACCAGGGGCCAGGACTTGGGGCCATGTTAGAATTCCACCTACCACAGGTACTAATTGGTAGAGCTGGGTTTCAAACCCAGGTAGTCAGCCTTCAGAGTCCATGCCCTTAACTATTAATAGTATGCCAAACTGCCCCATTATATTCTCAGGCTATGGCCATATTGTGGAAAGAATGGCATACCATGAGGAATTGAAACAATCTTCTGTATACCTCTATAATATATAGTATACATATATAGAGATATGTATTCGTATATTTACATATATCTATATAATCTTTTGTTAGCTATCAAGTGTTTTTGAACAAGGACATTATATGCTCAGAAAATGCTTGCAGAAGTCTACTTAAGCAAAAGGAATCCACGGAGGAAAACCGGAAGCAAGGAGAATATTTGGGTTGTTATCCAACATCCCAAGATGGAAATAATAATTTCCCCCAAATCGTGAAAGTGACAGTATGAGAAGGTAGAGAGATTGGATGGGAAATCATTGATGAAATAGAATCTACTGGATTTAGCAAGTTGATTTACTATCAGACGTCAAAGGAGAGACCTGGGATTTAGGGGTCAAGAGATATTAATATAAATATGGGGGGCCTAGAGATATACATTGGGGAGTTATTCAACGGTGGTAATTGCTCAAGTTGTGTATGGATGGCATCCCATGAAAGCGTATAAGGAAAAACAGTAAAGCTGAAGGAAGAATGTTAGGGGATACTTAAATATAGATGTGTAGTAAGTATAAAGTCAGAGAGAGAAAGAAAAGGAACATTTTAAAAAGTAGAAGAAGAATGAGAAGAGTTAAGTAGAAGAGAGTTTCAAGAAGGAAGAGGATAAGTAATATCAATTTAGGCCCTATCTTAAGGTTAAAAAGGATGAGGGCTGAGAAGTTAAATTACAGTCCATTTTAAAGTAACTTGTAAAAAAAGAAGGAGGTAGCCAGTATATTTCCAAGTTCAGCAATCTGGAAAAGCTGACACAGAAAATAAATCAAATATGTTTCTCTTAAAGATGAGGAGAATGACCTGGTCTCCGAAAATCATTCTAATTCTAATGTTCTTCCTCTTGCAAGCTAGCGAATACTGGAAGATTTCAAAAGATGGCTAGTTAAATATTTCTCTCAGTGGAGGTTGTTCATTTAATTCACTGCCAAAAATAACAATGCTGCATCTTAAGTGTTTCCTGAATTTAAAACCCTGGACACATAATTTGGGCGTTGGTTGTTCGCTGCAATGAAAGCCACAGTGACGTGGTTCTTCTGTCATTAGAGACATCTGACATCCATTCGTGACAGACATCCACCACTCATTTGTCCAAGTCACCACCACCCATCAACCAAACTGCCCTGGAACAAGCTAGCCAAGCTTCTGGCAACCTTGGGAGAAGGGGCACTACATCGTCCAAACATATTAACTAAGATTACAATACGTGGATGTGCTGGGCACCTACCAGAACCACTGTAAATGGGCTTGAATAAGAACTTGCCACGCTCTAGTCAATATTCTGCATTCCACGAGTCGGCCAGTTTTACTAAAGACAATGTTTTTTTCACAAGTATACACGTCATTGTTAATCTCTTTATTTTCTTCTCTTTTTCTTCTAGCTTTTCCTAATTATCTTAGGAAAATCAAACTCAACTCTCTCATTCTCTGCCCACTTTCCTTTTTTTCCATTTGCTCAAAAACCAGCCTTAATTCTAATAAAAGTAAGGGAACACTGATTATTCACCTCTGTCAAGAAAATTAAAGTTATATACTTTGAAGTTAAATTAGACATTGTGGAGAATTGACACCATTAACTTCTAAAGTCCACAAAAATTACTGTAGAAGCTATTCCTTTGAAAATATGAACAAAATTACCCTATACATTATCACAGTCCTTTATAAAATGTTTTCCCTTAAGCAGCAATATTCTGATTCTGCGTGTGTGTTTAACTGTTGACATTGCAGAAGTCTGGTTTTCTACTATTTTTCATTACTAATATCTAATAATTCATGCATATTATAAGGAAAAAATAGAATTCTGTATAATCCAGAAATTCAGCCACTGTATTCAATCCTGTTGTTAAAAGAAAATGCATTCTACATTTCTAACAAGTGAATTCCAAGTTTAGAGCACAAACCATTTGTATGTTGAAGACTGTACATATATAACTAGAGTACAGTTAAATATCTTTTCTGTAAGGTAACCAATCTAAATTTTCTGCCGTTATTCTGTTCAGGTTACCTCACTGTGCAATACTACCGTGATCCCACTGTTTTGATTTTAGGAAAGTAGCAACTTGGAATGGCCAAGACCTTGGATAGAATTGTGTTCCAATCCTGATTCAATCACTTACATGTTCTATGGTTTTGGGAAAATGATTTAACTCCTTTTATCTTTAGTTTCCTATTCTATAAAACAAAAATAATATGGGTGCCTCTCTTAGATTATTGTGAGCATCTAATAAGATTATGTATTGTAAGTTCCTGGCACACATTAGGCACTCAATGATTACTATTTCCAGGTCGTAGAACTGTGGTCTTTTTTTTTTTTAAATCATGCACCCATATCAGTAAAAATATTTTCATTATATAGTCTTTATTTTTTAATAAATTATCTACGTTTTCCTTCTAGACTAATATAGCATGGGCCAGCAACATAAATACTTTCTTCTCAGATTCCAGTGAATTATGCTATATCCAGCAGAGGCATGTGCACCTTGCTTTGAAGAGTAGCAATGCAGAATATGAATGGATATGAAAGGGCTTAAAAGATTTTCCTCTGTCTGCTTCCTAAGCTGTAAGTTATAATATATGGAAATGTATAAGGAGTGGTCCCTCTGGACAGGTGGCTATCCATATTTTTATATTTTGTAATCTATCATGAACACGTCATAGAAAACGATCCAAGGATTTTCACAGGATAATGTGAAACATTAGCACTAATTTATTGGTTTACTCTTTTCTACCTCCAGGTATTAGAAGAAGCTGCTGGGTGAAAATGCCTGCAAGTAGTCTATACTGTCGAGTTGTCTGGAGGAAGTAAGATTCAGGAGGGTTAAACAAATCTCTCATTTATGTTTTACACTGGGTGCTATCTTTTACATACAGAAATATTAAAACTAGTTTAATGTTCTGTTTTTCTAAAGAGTATATTTGTCCCTCATCGTGAAATTATTCTTGATACATGGGATTTTACATTACTCTTCAAAAATAAGAGAATCGTGGTGTTTGATTTCCATGTGACTTCTGAATTTTCTAGATGTTCAGGGTGACTTTTATATATTCATTTTTCATTACTTTATCCATTTCATTATCATAATGCTATTATTATTACATTATTGATTCCTTTGTTATTTTATTTCTATTCAGTACTGTAATAATATAAAAATAGCTAAATGAATTGGGACTTCTGGAACATTTAGATGTGATGTGCAACCCTAAAAAAAAATGGGAATGTCACCTAATGCTAAGATGAACTGAATTTTATCACTGTAGGCTCAGAATGGGGGTAAATTAGTCTCACTGAGTAGCTTTTAATTCCTGGAAGGTAGCAACATTGTTTATGTTTCTCTGTATTTATATATCTAAGATGAAGCTGCTACTCAGGGCCCCAGTGCATACTGTTGAATGAATGAATGAGTAAACGATTTTCTGTCTGGGAGATTTAACTTTTTTAAAGATTGCCACAGAACAAAGCTGGACTTAAGTATATTTGGGAAAAGTTATATTGCTTTAAAGTCTTTCTTCATGCTCTGAAGGACATTTTTGCTGACCACTCAGAGTTATCCAGTTTTCCCTACTTTGTTTCCTCTCTGATTTCATAGATAGCAATCAAGGTGGCTTTCATGATAAAGATTGTATCTTAGAAGGACAAGGGATCTGATCATAATGTAGGTAAGAATGCATTTTGATGTCTGTAACTAGACTTTAAAGACATATGTGTAATCAACATGAGTTGTCTACCTCTTTATTGTTAAAATGTATATGTATATAACCTTTCCTGAATTTTTTTGTACAATCACACTTCTCTGTTAATCACTGAATTCTTTTTCTAGTGAAGACTGGATGGATCAAGAAGCTTTGTGGCCAGTTGGGTAAATAATCTTGATTTCATATCATTATATTGTGTCCAGTTCTGATTGATTCCATTACTGTCTATGTCAGGGACTGTCAATGATCTTTAAAGAAAAAGAAAATGACCCAATCTCAGATAGATGTTAAGGTTAGTAACACTTTGGGTAAAGAGAGGTAAAAGAAAGAATGTTGAAGATTGAAGCACCTAGGATCATTTTTTGAATATTTAAACCTAAGATTTGTACCATCCAATTTGCTAGTCACTAAACATATGTGACTATTTAAATTTCAATTTAGGTTGATTAAAATTAAATTAAAAATTTAAATGAAAAATTTAGTCTCACCATGGCACTAGCCACATTTTAAAGCCACATCAAGATCACCAGCTTCATGTGGCTAGTGGTTTCTGATTGGACGCCACAGATATAGAACATTTCTAGTATCACAGTAAATGCTACCGAAAGCATGGAATTAGACTATAAAACGTTCAAACAAATGTTATTCAAGAACTAGCAGTGGTAGCTGACAGAATGGTACACAGCACTCCCAAACTGTTCAATTTGTAGAAGAAAGAAGTAAACAGACTATTATTCAATCCAAAATAAATAATGGAACCCACTAAATAGAATAAATTGTCAGTCAGCTTAGTAAGTTTGGAGAAGAATTTGTTTTGAGAAACACAGACCTAACAATGTCACATATTAGTTACAGTCAAAACTTGTGACACTACCTTTGCTTGCAGCAGGGAAATGTCTCATACTTTTTAAATGGGTCTTAGTTTCTGATACGTGTGCTTCAAGGCAGGGACTATTCTTTTTTAATTTTAGACAATCAGCTTGGTGCTTTTCTAAATAGGCATGTAAATTAATTTTTAGATAAAATCACAAGATGAGTGAAGCTATTTTTATCCCCTGTATGGCTGCTCATGATAACTTGAATACTTTCCATATGTGGGGAATTTCTCACTTTAAGAGCCCCACTTTTCCAACATACAAGTTCTGCCTTTGAAGATAAAACTCAAATTCTTCAGGCTAAAGCAAAGGATGAGACTCAGGCAAGTGACCCAGGCTCTACCAGCAGATGCATCCACACAAGGCTTTATGCCAGAGGGAGCCACCCAAGGAAACAGGCTCCCTGTGGAACGTTGCTTGTTGCTCATGTGGGTGGCGCAGGGCTGTCCAGTTTTGATAGTGGCAGTGGTGCAGCGTTGACAAGGCTGCTGCCTGGTGCAGAAGTGGCCATGGAGCTGGCTGCAGCAGCCATTTCAGCCCAGTTCATAGCATTTGACTCTTGGCATTGGAAGTGGGGACTACAGTTTCCTCATCAGACAGTTCTGTGGTTTGGTTTTGAGCATTATTCCTGGAAGCTTAACCTCCAGTTTGTTTCTCTGGCTTTTCCATTTTTTTTGTAAGCTACCTAATACCCTTTAATAGATACTTTTTCTGCTTAAACCAGCCAGAATGCATTTTGTGGTTACAGCTAAGAACCCTGATGATACAGGCAACGATGTCAGTTTGTGTTTTTGACTCATGGTTATTAATTACTTTACTCAGCATGCATTTATGGCATGTGTGCCAAGCTCTGTGTTACGATCTCGCTGAGCTTTCCAACCAGAGCGCCTTTGTGAGTAGTGGTGTAAGAGATGACATACAGGAAGTGGGACAGGTGTTGGACATGTTGAGATTCAGAGGATTCTCCTTTTCTGCCACCCCAAATCCTATCTGTCACCAAATCTTCACAATTGTATGTATTTCTTAAATATCCTTCCTGTCTTTCCTACACCTCCTTTCTCCTTTCACAGCCTTTCATTCATTTACTTTTTATTTTTTACTTAGACTATTGAAATTGCCAATTGCAACAGCTAAACCGTGTGGTTCCTCCCAGGCTATGTTGTTATCTGTCATTGCTTCTGCTGTTCTGAGAACCTGGAAAACCCTGCCTTTCCTCTCATGCACATGGACACCTCCCATTTATACTTTAAGCTGTACATTATGTCTTTTCTATCTGACATATTATGTTGTGTGATAATTATGTGGTTATTCATTTGACTTATCCAACTAGAGCACATTATCATATTTTATTCACTGTTGTATCTCCAGGACTTACACCAGTGTCTGGTATATAATAGGTACACCATCAATACTTGTTGAGAGAACAAATTACTTATAATTATTTATCACATTTTATCTCCTCATTCAGTCTATGAGCTTCTTCAGGCTAGTACAATGTTTGGTGTATAATAGGCACTCGATAATGACTTATTGTACACATCAATGAGGTACACATGGGGCATTGTTAAAGATAATTGATGGCAATCAAAGTTATGATTCTAATGTTCCAGACAGAAGCTAGGGCTGGAGATTAGGATTTAGGAATTGTCAGACAGTGGTTTGTGGCAGCCACGTGAAGCCTTCTGTAAGGTCACAGACTGGAGGGAGTGTAACTGACCTATAGCTTCAGCTGCTGTACTTTGAAATCCTTCCCATATTTGCCCAGAGGCCAGCCTTCCAAGGGTGGCTACCAGGCATTGGCTGGGTGCAGGAGGGGTGGCCCATTTCTCAGAGATGGGGAACTCCTCTCATAAGTGACTTTAGTATGAGGACTCTCCAGCAACCTTGCCAAATACTCCTTAGAACTGCATAGCATCACCTAATTTTTCTTCCCTCTCTGTTGCTTGGGGTCAGAATGGCATCACAATCTGTTGGGTCTCCTAGCCTCTATAGGCTTTCTTCCCATTTTCTTTCAAAGGCATTTCCCTAGATAAAATTCATACACATTTAATCTTGTCCTGGGTGTGGGTCTTGTACAGAGATCTGCGAATTTAAAAGCTCACACTATCTGCACTTCCCACACCCAACCAGATCATTGCAATAGATAATCCCATTCAAAAGGGAGGAGAATGGAAAACAGAGAGCAACAACTAGCCTATGGCAATTCTGAAGTCTAGCCAGGTACAGGCCATCAGTTTCTCCTATTTCAGAATAGAAACATTCATTGATTAGAGCACATTCTGCTTTCTGAATAGATCCCTAATCTAGTAGTCCCCAATCTTTTTGGCACCAGGGACTATTTTCATGGAAGACAATTTTTCCATGGACTTCGGGGGGAGGGATAGTTTCGAGATGATTCAAGCCCATTACATTTATTATGCACTTTATTTCTATTATTGTTACATTGTAACATATAATAAAATAATTATACAAATTAGGTTGGGACCCAACCATTAGGTTGGGACCCAACCTAATCCATTGTTCTCCTAGATACTTGGCTCTACTCTTTGGGCTCTTGCTTCACATTCTGAAATTTCTTGTTTTTCTGTAAGAAGTTAACCGTGTTGTAGCTGAGTAACTTTCTCAGTCTGTTTCCTGCCAATAGAAAATTAAGGCCCAGAGGCCTCTTTTCGTTTTGCATGATCTGTGTACCTTTTAGTCCAGTTGTTATAATTCCCTTAAAACATTGTGAGTTTCCTATGAATCTGAGTGGGTTCATTCCATGCCACAAAAGTCGTATCCACAATTCTTTTTGAGACAGAACCTTCTCTCTACTCTGAGCCATTTGTAAGGATAGTAACTTTAAGCTTTGTAGAAGCTGTTTTTTTTTTTTTTTGCTTGTTTGGTTTTGTTTTGTTTTTGTTTGTTCAGCTAAAAGTATCTACTGGCACTACCTAAAATCTTTCAGAGGTCTTAACAAGGAATCTTACAATCCACCATACTTGTGGTTTGATTTTTACCTTGAGGCCATTTCTTACTTTGAGAATCTATTGCCTTCTGAAGAGAGTGGGGATGAGAAAGTTTTCCAATCTGACAAATCCTGGCCCATCTCTGTTTCCTCTAAATTATGCTTGTAAATGGAACAATTCTTCCTTTAGCTTATCTCTGTTTTGCAATTCTTTACCATACCCAACTAAAAATGCCAGTTGACAACTTCAACATTCTGCCTGAAAATCCAAAAGTTTGGTAGGTAATTTTATATCTTCTAGGTTTCTGAAAGTGACGTATTTTCCAATTGTTCTACCACTTCTTAGCACAGGTCACCCTGTTTCTGCTTCTATGCAATGTCTCATTGTTTCCCCTGACATTTTCCTCACTGCCCTTTCAGCCCCCACCAGCTGTCAGTCACAAAACAAATGCCATATCTTTCAGGTATGGTAGCACTCTACTTCCAGGTACCAATTTATGTTTTAAGGGAATTATATCACCTGGACTGAAAGGTACAGAGATCATTCAAAATGAAAAGAGTTTCCTATTGCTGTATAACACACTATCGCATACAACAACAAATTATTCTTTCTCATGATTCCATGGGGTGGCTGGGCAGTTCTTTGCTGTTTTCTCTGGGGATTACTCATGCATTCAGCTACAGGGTTAGCTGGAATGGAAGGTCCAAGATGGCCTCATGTGCATGTTTGACAGTAGGTTCTGACTATTGGCTAGAGTAACTTGTCCCCACCTCCACCCCAGCCCACTCATATGCTCCCTACCACTATGTTTTCTCTTACTTTCCAGAAGGCTAGACTGGTGCCTGTCTATGGCAAACTCTGGGCAGTGTTCCAAGAAAACAAAAGCAGGAGCTGCAAGGCTGCTTGTAGTCTATCCTCAGAAGTCACACAGTGCTACTTCTGCTACATTCTATTGATCAAAGCAAGTCACGAAGCCAGCTCAGATTCCAGGGGTGAAGAAATAGATTTATTCTCGTGATGGGAGAAGTGGCAAAGTCAATTGCAAAAGAATATCCACTCATGGATGGGGGGTTTGTCGTGGCCATCTTTGCAAACTACCCATCACAATCATTAACCCAGCTGCACGTCTTAGATTCCTCTTCTCCACTACTTCATACACTGACTTATTATAATGTCTCTTGATTCTGCCTCCTAAATATTTCTGAAACATAACCCCTCCTCTCTATTCACAATGCCACTGCTTTAAGGCCTTTATGATTTCTTGCCTTTACAGTTGAAATGATCTCCCTGCCAACAGGTCTTCCTCCAGTACACCAGAAAGATCTTTCAAAATGAAAGTCTGATAATATATTTCCATAGCTTAAAATCTTTCTGTTGGTTCTGATAATATTCTCTTTCTTAATCTAGGTGTTGGTTACATGGGTGTGTTTGCTTTGTGAAAATTCATTGAGCCGTAAACTTATGATTTGTGCACCTTTCTGCATGTATTACTAAAATGAAAAGGTTTTATTTAAAAATACCCCCATAGCTTCCCATGATCCTCCATGATAGAGTCAAAACCTTTAGCTTGATATTTAAAGCCTTTTGTGATTCTTGTCCTTTCAAATTCCTGTCACTACCTCAAAATATCCATGCCTAATTACTTGTGTTCCACAAATAAATTTTTTGGACTATTTACCTTTGCTCTGCCTGGCATGCCCTTTTACCATTGCTTAACTTGTTAACTATAATTTCTCCTTTAAGATTAAACCCAAGTGGCATCTTTTGGGACAATTTTAAATTCCCTTAAGGCTGCAGTTCCCAACTCCTGGGCCGAGGACCGGTACTGGTCCATGACCTGTTAGAAACCAGACCACACAGCAGGAGGTGAGCAGAGGTGAGCAAGCAAAGCTTCATCTGTATTTACAGCCTCTCCCCATTACTCACATCACTGCCTGAGCTCTGCCTCCTCCCCGCCACCTCCCTCATCCTCCAGTCTGTGAAGAAATTACCTTCCATGAAACCAGTCCTTGGTACCAAAAAGGTTGGGGACTGCTGCTTAAATCATTTATTTCTTGAGTGCCCAAATCACACTGTACACACCTCTAACACAACACTCGTTACATTGCTGTACATATTTGTTTTTATTTCTGACTCTTCTATTATATGGTAAATTCCCCCATGGCCAGGAACATGTCATATTTATCTTTCCCCAGTAGCTAACATTGTTTGGCATATGGTATTGCTATGGATTGCATGTTTGTGTCCTGCCAACATTCATATGTTGAAATCCTAACAGCCAAGGTGATGATGGTATTAGGAGGTGGGGCCTTTGGGAAGTGAGGGCAGAACCTTCATGAATGGAATTAGTGCTTTTATAAAAGGAACCCCCCAAAGAGCTCCCTTGCCCCTTCTGCCATGTGAGGTTACAGCAAAAAGATAGCCATTTAAGAACCAGGAAGTGGACCCTGATCAGATGCCAAATTGGCCAGCACTTTGATATTGGACTTCCCAGCCTCCAGAACTATGAGAAGGAAATTTCTGTTATTTATATGCCATCTAGTTTATGGTGTTTTTTCATAGCAGCCTGAACAGACTAAGAAATACATCCTCACAAACGTGCTTTGAATACACGAATGAGGGAGGTAGATTGAGGAAATGTAATCTATGAGTGGTGCTTTGAAAAAAATTACACTCCAATTGAGTAAATAAAATATAGACACATAAATCAAATGAAAATATGATGCAAAAATAAAGGAGTCACAAGTAACAATTTGTTAAATGCGAATCGATCATGAGTGATGTGGGAATCAAAGGAGAGAAGTGCTCAGGGCATGGAGCAGTAGGTACTCAACACCCAAATCTGAAAAGTTATGTAGTATTTGGATGGCAGGAAAGAGAGAAGAAAACAATTCCAGTAAGGAGGATAACTTAAAATATCTAGGAAGTGATGGTTGAACTCTGTTTGGGAACAGTCAGTACAACAATCCTACTAGATTTTCTTTAATAGGGAAGACAGTTGACAGACCAGGAAATTCAGGCAAGGAAAGGAAGTTTATAGGGAAGGTGGTAAGCTACATTCTGAACATGTTGAGTTTGAGCTGTCTGAAAAACACCAAAAAGAGCTGTTTGGGAAGTGGTTAGAAATCTGGTCTGCATTTCTAGAGAGAAGGAAAAGATTCAGATTTGCTAGCAAGCCACATATGAGAGATGAAATTGACCTAAAGAGAATATACGGATAGAAGAAAAGGAATTCACAGTGGGACCTTTGGGGAAATCTATATTTAAGAAATGGAAAAAGGAGGACATGCCAAGAAAAAACCCGATAGGTACCAAGAAATCGGGAAGGGACTCAGGAGCCAAGGGAAGGAGGGAGGATCCCAGGAGCCAAGACAAGAGAGAATGATGAGAATCAGGAGATTGTTAGCAGTGGCCTGAGAAGGCTAAGGACTGCGAGGGGGCTATTGGATTTGGCTTTTAGGAATTAAACGAAGGTCTTCAAGACTGCTGTTTCAGTGAAGTCCTCAAAACTGAAAGTAGTACAGTGGGCTGAGAAGTCAGCGGGAGGTTCGAAAGGAGAGACAGAGCCAGCTCAAGAAGAGGTGTGAGGGAAGGGAGGTTTGGCCTGGGGGCTTGAGAGAGTAGCAGGGCTGAAAGGCCTTTTTTCTCAGATAAAGTACTTGAGAATGTTGCATGTAGAAGGGAAGAAGTTGTGTTTTTTTTTTTTTTAGAAAGAGGTAGAAGAAGCCAGAGAGGGATAGGGGATAATTGATTGATGGGCCAAGATCCAAGAACAGATAGAAAAGCAAACAGAATCAAGGACATCTGGAAAATGTGACAAAGGAATGTCTGAAGATTCCGTGAAATGGTGAGGTTTTTACTGTAAGTGGGGAGAACCCATGCTGGAAGGCTTCAGTCTTCTTAGCCTAGTAAGAAGTGAAGGTATCTACTTTAAACGGACAGGATGGAAGTGGGAGTCTGAGGACATGTGAGACAAGCCGGGAATCAGGTAAAGATGAATGCAGAGCTCAACGCTGAAGTAAGGAGACAGACACAAGACACTGCTCTGTGGGGAAATGTGTCATCGTGTGTGCATTGGAGGTACAGTTTAGGGGTGTGTACATATATATTTATTACAAAATCCCATCACACAGAAATAAACATTGTTAGGAGACATTACAGTGAAAAGATCCAGAAGGGCTGGTGTCTAACCGGATGTGGGGCGTGGGCATGAGGTGCCCAGTTGGCCGGGGTGAGTCGGAGTGCTGGGAAGAGTAAGTGTGCCTTCGCCAGAACTGCGGTGGCCAGGAGGGACACCAGGTTTTGGAAACAAGATGACGTACATGGATGGTTTTAGGCATTAGATTTGACGTAGAAAATCATAAAACGAAAGAGATAGATTCTCACAGCTTTACATAGCTACGGCTTTGGCAATGAATTAATGATGAGAGTGGGATAGTAGATAACACAGAGATGGGGGAACTAGAACATGGTTGGTGAGGAAGGAAAAGAACAAGGCAAGTGCTATGACCAGAGGCTAAGGGGCAAAGATTTCCAACTGTATTTAGTGTACAAAGAAGTCAAGGAGAAAGAGAACTAGGAATACCTCGATTCCATGATTCACTGAAAAATGGGCCATTGATTTTCTTTAAATTATGGCCTTGCTTTCACAATTAGCTTTAAAATGGATTATCCCACAATACCACAAGTTGTGGCTCAAATGTTCCTTTGAAAGGTTCATTACAAAAGAGAAAGACATTTTTTTTCCCCCAGCCTTAAGGAGTAGTCTATGCAGGAGTCAAAAATTTTCAAGAGAAAACTTCACATTTGCTTTGAAAGCCTTTATAAAATGGATCTTTACTTTCATTGTTTGGTTTGCCACGTTGGATTTATGTCATTATTTTTCACTGGACAATTTTTGTAGGCTTCTGGTACAAGATAATGTTGTTTCCTAGACAATACTTCTTGCATATATATATATAGAGGCAATATTTTTGAGCATAATATTCTCTGAAACTATCTTGGCATTTTTGCTGAGAGGCAGTTTAAAGTAGAGAGAGGCTGACCAACTGCCCAAGAGGACAATATCCTTGAATAGTTTGTATCTAATTCTTTGTTATTTTAAAGCTCTATGTTTTTAATGGAGGCTCTTAATTTTCTTGCTATCAATGTGTAAAACCAGCTACCAAAAGAAATAATTGTAGCAGATTTTGTGCACAAATTAAATGTTCCAGAGTCATTATTAAAGTGCATTTACAAAGGACTTTTCCCTGGGCTTTATCTATGACTGAGGGATAAGATAATAAACAACAGACTGAAATGCTTTTATTCAACTTATATTTACAAAATAATCCAGGCAAACAGATGAGAATTTTTTAGATGCACCCAAAATTTGTGCTATTCATAGCTGTTATGTATAATTAACAATATACCAAAAAGTATGAAAGCAATATTTTAGTATTTTGTTCCACATATTAATGCTACTAAAATTAAATTCTCTATCAGTCCCACTTCAAATTATTCTTATAACCACTTAGAGACAGCTTTGTTTTTCTGAAATATCTTTCTTGCTTCTCAGTTATACATTACAGAAAATTATTCTGCATCTCATCCAAGCTCAAAAAAAATCCCAGTTTTAAGTGCATTCTAAAATGGTGCCAAGAGAAAACTCAAAATAGAAGCCCCAGGACAGAGAGAGATCATTTTGTTCAGTAAGTTTAAATGTAGTATTAGAGGTTAGCATCCACCAAATTGAGCATCCAGGCTATTGTTCAAAATTTCAAGTTGAAACTTTCAAGAGATGGATAAAATGGAAGGAGTAAGCAATACCTGCAGGAAATTTTCTCCTAGATGTAATGCTTGCTAGAGACCTCCAAATACACATCCTGAGCATGTGAGTAGGCGGTGTTGCTAGGTATTGTTGGCTCAAATGTATTAATTTTTGAAAAATTTGTAACTATTGTTTTTGGCTGCATTCATCTGAAGGAAACCAAAATATTTATCCCCAAAACATTGAGGATTGTTAAGTTAAAAACACTGAAAACACAGGGGAACACTCAGCTTTAGCCTCTCTTTGTCTGAAGGCAGGACAAAAATCTGTCTTTGCTGGAGACGGCACTTGCTTATTGGCCCAGAGAAGGGACCAGCAGGCACCCGGGGAAAGTGGGAACAGATTTTACTATCTTCCCTCTTTTTCCCACCTTTTAAAAGACCTGAACTATGCTCTCCTTTGTCTTGCCAGTGTATAGGATTTATGGCTCTGTGTTAAAATACTATTTAAGCAAGGCCCCTAAGCCACTGCCTTGAGAGAGAAATACTTTTGGACTGAAGCCTGTCCCGCATGATGGGTACAGCATGCACTAATAAACTTCTGTTTATCTTTTGTTAATTTGACTTTTGTTCTGAACCTACAAAAGAAAAGACAAAAAATTATTTCTTCTTTACATATAAAACAAAAAATGGTTCTTTGGGCTGCTTTTATGTGCATGGTACTGTGTTTAAGTGTATGTGAGCTAAGATGATGAGGTCCAAGTTCACGTTCCGTGAGACACTCCATGAGGAGTGGAGGTGTGTGGGTGTTGGAGGGGGCATGGAGGAGGCAGGCTCGGTGGGCACAGGGCTGAGGAGATCATGCCAGAACCGTCCCCTGCAAGTGCAGCCTGTTGTAGGCAGCTGCTCTCACCACGGAGGAATCCTCATCAGCCTAGACTCCAAATCAAACTACTTATCTCTGCCAGGACGAAAAGAGATCCAGAGTGTTAATTATTAAGTGTCAAGAAGTCATTCCATATTTATATGAAAATAATCTTAAGCAGGTAATCTCAAGGAATTTCAAAGCTAAAACTATCACTTTACTTCTGTTTTTCAGATAATGGTAAACTAGGGTAGATACTCACGAAACACTGAAAAATCTATTGGTTACAGGTTAAGTATACATATCTCTAAGTTAAAGACAGAGAGTTTGATGTTGAATAACTTTATTCTCACAATATTGAAATTCACCTCTTTGGGGGCTATATTTCTAATTCTCTTTCTTATTTCATCATTATCAATGAAAATGGATTTCTCCACCATGATTCAGAAAAGAAAACCATCCTGGATCATGTAGTTAAAAGTAAATTCATCCCAAACTTTTACACAAAGCATTTGCCAATTTGGTAGAAAAGTGAAAATTTTTTCTTCCTGTTCTGCTTTCTGTGGGCATGTATCTTACAAGTCTGTTTCTTCAGTTTTCTTTTACATGGTATAAATGCCTCTTGGCTGTTTCCTCTAGGTATCTCAAGGTTACCTGAAGTTCAACATTCTGGAATTGAACTTATTATCTCCCTCCAAACATAGCTTAACCTTCCTTGGCAAACTCCTACTCATCCTGCATTGCCTGGCCTAAATTTCGTTTCTTCTCTTATGCCTTTCCAGCATTCCCAAGTGAAATAGCTGTTTTCTATTTTCTCATGCTACTTTTTCACACTTTTGCTATTTTATTTCCATACTATATCATCATTGTTGTTGGCTCCTCAAAAGCAGGGCTCTAACTTGTCTCCTTTCCGCTACAGTACTGCATGGCATAGTTTAAACATTGAAAATCTTTGTTGAATCAATTTACATACATCTGCTGCTGTCTTTCTTCCTTTGTCTTAATGCAAACATTTCTCAAGGCTAAGACATTTTGATTTGCTTAGTATTGGATGTCATTAACAAACTATTAGATTTGGGTTAAGCCTCTTAATCACTTGGATTCATTGATAAAACATAGAAGAAATGATTTTTCTTTCTTTAAATAATAATAATATAAATATATACATATTTCTTTCTTTCAATGTTTTTCTTCTTCCTCACAGGCTCCACTTTGAGGTCTGGATCAAAAGGAGAGTCGAAGACAATAAAATATTTTTAATTCTAGAGAAGAAAGATCTTGGGGGAACAGAGGCACTTTCTTTATAGAAAGGACTTTCATTTGGAAGAAGGGCAACAGAGTCCATGTGGCTATAGGAGCTAGAACAAGGACTAATGGGTGGAAGTTATTAAGAAATATCTGAACATCAGATAGAGTTTAGCACATGTGGTCTATGGCTTACATCCCAGATGTACGAATTTTAAGGATCAGTAAAATACCCACGCCAAATTTGGAGACTGATCAGGTTTGTAATGTTTTATTTTATCAAATTGAAAAAAACAAGCCAAACAACAAAAAAAAGCAAAATGACTTTCTACTATGACCATCATTTCATAAAAGAAAAAACAATTTTACCAAAAAAAGTAGGAAAAACATAATAAAGAATAGGTCTTTTTGGGTAAGGATAGTGGCAGCCTTATAATGCTATACACACACACACACACACACACACACACACACGTTATTTTTTTCCCCTTCATTTTGCTTAGAGCTTACAAACATTGACACTGATTTAATGGGCCTGCAGATTAGTATTTGAGCATTAGTGCCCTAGGACTCTTTTTAAACCTGACATTCAATAATAAGAGGTCAAGATACACACACACATACACACACACACACACGTATATTTATATACATACATTTAATTTGAAGGCTTGTCTCAGTCTAAGAAATTTTCCTACAAAAATTTGTTTGAACCTGATATATGCTTGTATTGCTTTGACTTAATTTTTACAGATAGAACATTATATTTTTGAACAAGATCCTTGATTTTGACATCTCTTTCTACATCATGTTTTACCTTGAATCTCTAAAACAAATATAAGTGTTTGTTGGTCTGGAATTCTAGACATAAATATAATGCCAGGTTCTTAGTATGGTTCAAATTGTATCTTTATGAAAACCTTACTTTGAAAGATGAAGGCACTGTAGACCAGGAGACCAGTTCTTTCCCCCCTCCTGCTGTTGGTTTCCTGGGTAATATCAGGTTGCTCTGAGTCAGGGTCCAGGATGAACCCAGTAGGAGGTGGCTCTCCCAAGGGTGGGCGTGGTGGGTGTAGGGTTGATTACTGGGTGGCCTGAGACAAGCAGCTGAAGGGAGAGCCTATCTCTTAGTCAGGACAGGGGCAAAGCCACCGCTTAGATAAAAGGGTCTCGGTATTAAGGCCAGAGGGAGAGACTTTGACCTCTTCTCAGGTGTGGAGTAAGACTTGTATAGTACCTCATAAGGAAGTTTGGATTCCCAAGCTTATGGGAATTGGTGGTGAATTTCACAGGTTCCAGGAGGTGTGGAAGGCTCCTGCAGTGCTATCCTAAGTGGGTATAAAGTTTGCATTGTCACATTTGTTCAGTCAATTTCTCCTGAACATAAGATACTTTAACAGAAGATGCTTCTAGAAGAAGCATTTTTTTTTTCTCCCTATGGGCAACTAGGTTATACTCAGGAACTTGCCTATAACATCTTGTCATCATAAATATAGAACTCTGCCTGTCTTCTACCCAAAGCTACTATAAAAATGTAACATGAATAAAGCATTTCAAATTAAAATCTTCGATAACTATTATATATTATTAAAATGGCCCACTTTATAAAGATAACGAAGTTGTCATGCTAACTGACATAGCTGAATTATAAAAACAGGTTAGGGTAAATTAGTCATATAAATTGAGAAGTATAGGCTTCCAGATAAATGTGTCAAATGTCTTTGAAAAATTAAGGAATATAGTCTCATTTCTGAAATCAGAGGGCAAAACATACATAGTAAGTGAATCATTTCCCATTTTTCTCCTCTAATATTTAAATTGAGTGTGCAAAGCTAGTGAATCACCCTTTTATAATAGCCTATCTATTGGTTTGAGAAGAATTCTTGCAAATTCTTCCCAGAAATTAGAATAATGACCACAGTAAAATCCCCCAAAGCTTGTCGAAGCCTGAGGCATGGCATTTTATTGAGATCCTGATGTCTATGTCCTGGCAGCACAACCACAGGGCTAAGTTGTAGTGTTTTGCAAGAGTCACCCAGAAATCTCCAGGGTTCAGTCTGACGCTCTAAAGAAATGCCTTGAGGAGACATTTTCTAGAAGAGTCTGAATCTTAACCCCTTAGCTAAACTCCAAATACTTCTTGTGGCTTTCTGAAGTTCCATTTGGGTGAACATAGCATGATTTTTCTTCTTTAAAAATTAAATTCCAAGGCAAAGATGTGGTTTTAGGTCTATTGTCTCATTCCCTAAAGAAAAGAATAGTGTCCGTTTTGAGGTTATCACTACATATGTGAAATGGAGATTTCTAAGGAAACTGTCTAGGTAATTCAGCCAGCCAAAATTTTCCTTTTATCTGGAATACACAGATGAGTAAAATAAGTGTTAGTAAGTGTGTGTGCATTGTTTTCTCTTCTCTGTGGGAGGTAGGAGAGGTTTCTGCAGAAACTGTTTGACTAACTGCCTCTATCCTCTGCCTCCGTGTGCAAACAGCCTATGCCCCCTCGCTATCTTATCAGTGTGTGTTTGCATCTCTTCCGAAGTTATTTGAACTATTTTATTATTATTATTTGCCCGCAATGCTCCTTTTAGATATGGCAGAGAGTAGCCTATCAATTCCATTTTGAAGATTGAGAAATGGACCTTGAGGGTGATTATGTGGTTGTCTCTGGTGGAGGCAGAACCAGACCTGGGTCTTGTGACTCAGTCAGGAGCTCTCCGTCTCATACTGCATGTGGAATGTGTTCCTTGTCACCTAAAATTACAGCTGAAACCACTAAAAGCTAGCAAGACCAGTTCTCCTGGTAAAAAGCATTCAGTCTTACTGATGAATGTCTAAAAAACAAGATAAAAATTGTACCAACTTCAAAGCCAACCACGAAAAGATCTCAAGGGAGCAAGGAGACAGGTCTGCCTGTTGTATGAGCACCTAGAAATATTCACCTCTATTGACAATTCATCTGTACCTATTGATGGGTGACAGAATATGCCACCCCAAAATATGCCACGTGGCATAAAGATTATTTTGAACTAAAGGCACTTAAAAAAACAAGTATGATAAGGATATTCTGACCCTTCCCTTTTTCTTCCTGAAAGGAGATAAAACGCCCATATGGTAGATATGTTCTCTACATCAGAAGGAAAGTGACATTCTTATCATCAGAATGGGAAGTTAAGACAGAGAAGTCTGAACAAACAGACCTTGTTAAAATAATTCTTATCTTCCTTTAGCCTCCCCACCATAGTTCAGATACTTTTCAACAATTACCTCTTTCTGTTCAACCTAGTAAAAAAGCATTTCAGTTTTGCCACTTCTTTGGGTCTTCATCTCCTTATGAGGGCTCCCGTGTCATGTAAAACATATGTCCAATAAATTTGTATGCTTTTCTCCTGTTAATTTGTCTTAGGTCAGTTTAATTCTCAGGCCCAACTGAAAAACCCTAAGAGGGTAGAGGTGAAACTTTGCCTCACCTATATTATTTTTTCCTAAGCACCCTTTTCCTTGGATCTCAGAATCAGAATCATTTGCAAAGCACCTCAACAATTTTCTCTGCCTTTCCAACCAGATCTTCAAACTGGCTGGACTATATTAATTAGAGGCTGCCCTGGTCACCATGTAAGGTAATAGATTAAGCTACTAGCTTAGTGTGAGAAAAATATCTGTTGGCTTCTCCCTGCAGTACACCTAGAAAGAGGCCATGTCCTGGCAGATAATCAATGTCTATTAGAGCAGAAATCGATGTGTCCAATCAGGTAATGCCCTGATTGGATTTTCTCTACAGTGGAGGGAAAATTTTCCCAGAGGAATCACTGTATGCTGGTTTCTTCCTTCAAAGGTGAGAGCATGGCTTCAGGGACAGCCTGTTGCCACCTCGATCACTGGGGACCACATGGCGTGAGTACCACTATTTTCATTGTCCACGCTATCATGGATTTAGATTTTGAGCCACATCTGAAGTGTCCTAAGTTTTCACTTCTATTATGTTTGTATGTCATTCTGAGGTCAGACATATAGTGGAATGTAGGGCTGATAAATCAACTAGATCAGAAAGGAGGAATCGACAGTATAATTTTTGCAAATGAGCAGTAGCATTTATAATATTGAATTGATTGAATTACATTGAGGCTATACAGACTTCACCTAAGATCATATAAATATGTATTGGTCATCACAGTTGTTGTGACATAAATCATGAATAATTTAGTAAAAATTTATTGGGCATATACTAAATACAAAACCCTAAGAGGAATTCTGTACAATTCTTTTATTTTGAATGTATTCACTTCACGTACATTTTTGAGGGTTTGTAGTTAATATTTACTAAAGAACAATGATTTGTTTTTTAGTTTATTGAGCTGGATTCATTTTGTATTTCATGAGTCTCTCTTTTTTCCATTTTTCTTTTTATTTGGATATATTCATGGGGTAGAAGTGCAATTTTGCTATGTTGATATATTTCATTGTGGTGAAGTCAGGGCCTTCAATGTCTACATCACAGGAGCAACACACATTGTACCCACCAAGCAACCTCCCATCATCTATCCGCTACACCTCTGAGTCTCCACTGCCCATCATTCCACACTGTGCTTCCATGTGAACCCATTATTTAGCTGCCACTTATAAGTGAGAACATGTGGTATTTGTCTTTCTGCATCTGAGTTGTTTCACTTAAGACAATGGCCTCCAGTTCCATCCATGTTACTGCAAAAGACATGATTTCATTCTTTTTTAGGGCTGAATAGTACTCCACTGTGTGTATATACCACATTTTCTTTATTCAATGATTCTCTTTTAATTTTTACTGTTATCTATGCTGAGTGTTGTGTTATGAATCAATTTAGAAAATAATATATAGTAATGGCAGCTGTGTTTTCACCTGCAGTATGTTTGTTTTGTAACTGATGTCTCTCATTTTAATAAGTAAGAGATGCGGTAGATGTTTCTTGGATTTTAGAAAGAAATACAACCTATCAATGAAAAAAAAAATGGATGGGGAGATTTAAGCATCTTGCTGTGGCTTGTGAACACAGTTTAGGAAAGTGTCCCAGAGCCTGAAAGTTTAGAGGCGACTGTTGATTCCAAACTTTACTCCATTTTGACCTTTGTCATGTCTTGAGGATTTGTGACCAACCTTCTGGTTATACAATCTCTGGATTAAGGAGAACTTGAGAGGTCAGGCAAAGATTGCTCTGCCATAGAGATTAGGCAAAGCCAAATTCATTCCATTAACTGTGAATATTAGAGTAGGTGGGAGAAAACATAACTGGCTGCCTCCCTCCTCTGAAACCATGAATAATCTTCCCTGAGTGAAATCCTGCACTTTCAAAATATTTGCTGTGAGGGCTTGGAACACAACCACAGTTAGTGAAAATTTTTCCTTAATAATACAGAATACCTTTCTCCCTCAGAGGAAAGTAAAAGGGTCTACATCTATACTGAATCCTGGTCTCTAACCTTCTAAAGTCTTTTGGCTGCTTATTTATGTTTTGGTCTAAGCAGCTCTGTTGCAAGACTTAGACTTAACCTTTTGTGATCACATGGAATTAGAATCTAGCTTTTCAGATGAGGATAAAATCACTTCCACAAGCCTTAGCAGACTTGTCACAGTGCTGGGGATCAATGTGTCCTCCCGAGGGCAGGTCTCTGAGTGACAGGCCTGAGGCTGGAGACTTTATCTATGGATAGATATTGCCAAGTCCACTCACAGGAGGCTCCACATTCTGGGGGAAAGGATAGTGTGGGGAAGGGCCACAAACATGGTATTGGAATAGAAAGAAATTCCTGAATGTTTTCCCACAGCACAAGGAGACACAGCAGAGTGATGCTGGAGTACAAAGTCAATTTAGAAAATAAAATATAGTAATGGTAGTCCTTACTATAAGGAGTATTAAAACTATTACTACAAAGGAACTTAACCAGTACTAACCAACTGAGCAGACAAAAATTTAAAAAAAAATTATTAAATCAATAAGGAAACACATAAGTTACATTTTTGCATCTTGTTGGTGATTTCTTTTTAAAAGCAGAATTAGCACTTCCTTCCTACTGCGTCATTCCCTTTGAATTTGCAACTCTCATACTAGGAGCCTTTTAACTTCTTTTCTTCTGACCATATTCAAGGCAGGATCATATTCAAAAGAGCTTGAGTGGTTGTCCAGGATTGAATAAAGCACCAGTCTATATGGTTTATCTATATCATTGACTGAATCATCCCAACGATATTATGAGACAGGTAAGCAATATTCTTAGTCCTTCTTTATGCATGAGATTCTGTTGCTTGTCCTGCTAACTTGGAAGCTTAGCACTGCAGCCTCTCTGAAGAGCCCGTGATGAGTGTAAGGCATCCGACCCCATTGGTAGGGTGCAATGTCTTAGGGTCAGTGATAGCGCCTGTGTGTCCACCAGTCAGCGGCCCTCTCCCTCCGTCCCCCGCCATCTGCCCGGTCTGTGCAATGACACTCACGTCCTGGTTTCCTCTGCTTGGACTGCAGCCTCAGAACCAACTCCAGCTCTCTTGGTTAGGTCCCTGACATTCTGCCTTACCTGGACTATTAGCCACAATTACTCAGGCAATTTTCCCGCTTTGTTTGCTTATTCCTAGACTCCTGGATCCCAGATTCCATATAACCACTTCCCTAACTGCCTTTGCTTCTTACTGGGCTGACACTCTGGATTGCCCTCCTGATGTTTTGGGTCGCAGCACAATTATTGAGTGTCCTTGCTACTTCAGTACCAGTATTTCCCTCCTTGGGAGTGGATCTCAGCTTTGTGGTGCCCATAGCTCATTCAATTTGGGAAGCCTTCTTAATATGATACACAATTATCAATATTAACTTAGATATAAATGTAAGGATTCATTTAGAATGAGAAAGCAAATCACAACGTGGTTCCTTGGAGATCTGTGTCCCTTTCTTCAGAGATCTCTTTAGGTAATTTATCAGAGATGCTTACATAAAATGCTTCCTGTTGTGGCCTGGCTTCCCTTTACCTCTTAGAACACTCGTAGACCAGTGCAAGGAGGAGGCCCTAAAGCCTGAGTGTCACTAGCTCTTGGTAAATGACTCTGACTCCTTCACTGTGGCTTTTTGCTCTGGCTATTAGTTACAGAGAACCATAACTCCAGGCGGGGCGTGGGGAACGTGCATGTGTGTATATATGTGAGTACGTGTGTGTGTGAGAGAGAGATTTGATTCTGACCGTTGCCTTCAGTTTTGCCAGTCCTCTCTCCTCTGGTGCAGAACTCCTCTCCTATGTGACATTTTTATATTTGCTGTTACTTATTGATAGACTGCTCTGCTGGAAGATTAGTGCATTTATGGTATTTCCTGTTACATTGTGGGCTGTGGCCAGGCATGAGTTGATTAACCACCTTGGAGAGGCAAGAGCCTAGAGCACATCCAGCAAGGCCATAGAGGCCCTAGAGGGTGTGCTGGCTGCAGGCAGAGCGTGGTATCTGGACAGCAGGGAGACAGGTGACTGGGGTCATCTGGCGAAGTTGGAGCAAACGGGAGGTCGCCACTGGAAAAACAGGGATCCACATAGGCCAGTGGAGTCCAACACTATGGCCCTCTCCTCCTTGAACCAGCGCCTAGAAAGGAGAGCTGGGGTCCATCTAGCAAGCACTGCCTCATGTGACAGAGCGCCACCTGGAGTCTGGAGGAAGAATTTCAGTTCCTAGGGACTCCGGGAATCCTGGATGGTTACTGGGAGAGGAATCCTGCATGGAGATTAACAGGCGGATTGAACTGCTAGAAATAGGATCAAAGTTGGAGGGCAGATCTTGGAAAGACTCAGAGGCAGTGGCAGTTTATCAAGGCTAGAAATGTTTGTATTTTGGGGGCAGAGACATCTACCACTATTCTCTGCATAGCCTTGAGTAAGTTCTTTACTTTCCCTACCTGTCCCTTGTCTCTTTTTAAAATTCTGTTTAAATAATAACTGTGTTTGAGAGTTACTTTGATAATTAAATGAGGTAACCTCTAGGTGCATGATGCTCATTATAAACTATTTAGGGGCAGGAACCAGATCTTATTCTAATTGTATTGCTGGTGCCTAATTATAGAAGCTGGCACATAGTAGGCCCGTTATAAATGTTTGTTAAATTGTGCCTAATCACCTACAAGATGACTGGCATACAGATGTATCTATATAGATAGATTGATGTAGATATATAGATCTATGTATATGTGTATAATAATATAAATTTATTTATATATTTATCTATCTATTATCTCTTAGTTTTTCAAACTAAGTATAAGGTCAGGGCCAGGGTAGCGTAAGTGATGACAATTCTCAATCTAGATAGTGTGAAGCCAGAGCTCTGTCCCACCTCCAAGGTGACCAAGGCTGGATCTGCAGGTGTGAGTGAGGAGGCCCTAATATGCAAAGAAGGAAAAGATGCAGAGATGAGAATTAGGTAGACTGACTTGTTCGTTTGAAAATATCCTCTCCACTTAAAATGGGGTTGAAACCAAAGTTCAGACTGATTTTCCTAAACATTGATCACGATTTGTTTTCATGCTTCTGACTCTTTAAAGAAAATGAGGCTCAGCTAATGTCTTCTTGGGACAAAACTCAAGTATTAAGTATTCAGTGAGCTTCACTATTTCCCTGTTTGCCCTGAGGGCACCTTTTGCAAGGGATAATGAAGTGTTCTCACTGATTCTCTATTTGGTTTTCAGACTTTGATGTGCTTAAATAAATTTTTGGTGTTGCCTTTGATCCAGTGAAGCCCAGAGCTGCCCTCCACTTCATGGAGGCACAGGAGTTAGTTCAGCCTTGTATGGCAGACAGCCTGGGTCAACAGCAGAGAGATCAGCACAGGGGCTAGAAGCAAGGGCTTTGGCCACTGACAAGCCTCAAACCAAGTCATGGCTCTGCCATTTGCTAAACGTGTCATTTTAGGCATGCTCCATCTCTGCTTAAAAGCATCAGTTTACTCATTATTAAAAGGGTTAAAATAATAACAACTACCTCATAGGGTTATTGTGACCCTTAAAGAAATAATGCCAATAAAATAGTACAGTGCCTAGCACAGAGTATGTGCTTAATACAAATTAGCTGTTTATGTAAGGGAGGAGGAAGGGAAAGATACACAAGTGAGGAAACCGCCTGACAGCAGCGAGGATGGGCGAGGAGCCTGGTGTGCCTCTGGGTGGGTTTGCGTGGAGTGCAGGCTTGGAGGAGTGGTGACAACCGAGTACCTGCCTCCCGGCAGCAGGTGGGCCAGAGTTCTAGGTCCTGAGTTCTACTAGTCTGGCCCATCCCTTTCTTTCCAAATTGCATTTCCAACAGTGAAGCTTGTTAAAAGTAGAAATGCTTGGACCTCATTCTAGACTATCTAAATCAGAAGTCTCCATGGTGTTGTCTGGAAACCTGTATTTAAAAAATGTTCCCCAATTGGGTTCTCATACAGCTGTTTGGCAGACTGGCTTTTGGGAAACACTGATGTATGTACTTAGATCACATGGCATCTCTGGTCTATTGCAACTCAGCAAGTTTATGGTTTGCTCAAAGTTAGGTTGGGTCCACAAATTAAATTCCTGTCAGTGCACTTTGTTTCCTAGGGATTTCTACAACTTCTTCAAGAGAAGAGTTATTTAGTCTTCCCTCCACATCTCCTCTAGATGAACTCATTTAGCAATCTATATGTGGCTTTTGAAGTCCTTCAAGATACCTTGGAAGCTCATCTGCTACTACAACTAGCTTAGCATTTTCAACTTGTTCTCATTCTAAGGTGTCTAAGGCAGGCCTCTTGGCACATCTAAAGTGTGACTGTCAAGCAAGTGGCATCTGTTGCCTATTATCAGAAGAAGAAGTAGGAGCACTTCTGCCCACTGCATCTTGGTATTGGAGTTGCCAAGGAAAACACGACGTTTTGTTCACAAAGGGAAGAGACAGAGCAAATCAGCTTCAGTGGTGGGCAGTGGTCTCCTGTGGCCAGTCGGTCATTCCTGGTAGCTGATGCTTGGCACTTGGTCCACATGTACCCCTCCTGTGCTGTAGTGGAAGAAACCTGTCCCCTCTTCACAGGGGACAGATATAATAGTGGGGTTGGTCAGGTGCCATATGGCATGCATCCTTAAGCAGAACAAAGAAGGATACATGGAGTCTGAAACAGGGAAAGACATTCCCACACAAGGTGACAAGCCCGGTACAGGCTGTGAGGACTCTTTGTCTCTTGGTAAGGGACATTCTAGGCCCAAGGCCCATTCCTATGCAGCCGAGCGGGGGTGGGAAGACTGCTGGCATGATACTGCCTTTCCCAACAGTGACCTTGCTAACAGGCTCCTGTGACTGTCACTGCCTCACCTAGCTTCAGATTTCCTCTTAGAAATGAAGATCTGCCCACATTCAAAGCCATCATTATCAAAGCCATTTCTCTGAACTCTTCTGAAGAATAATCTGGGAACATCTGAGATTTAATGTCTTTTAAAATACTGTGAAAAAAAGAGAGAGTTCTGTTTAGATTGAATCCTCCAGACTCATTAGTTAGTGGGCTATGACTTACTCATGCTCACTTTTGTTGATGTACTAAAACGTTTTTAAAAATTGGTTTTCTAAGCTGAGAACCTTAGAAACTTTTAAAGATCTTCCTGAGCAGTTGTTCTGGACTTTTATATTTTTGTAAGTCATTTCACTTTGCCTTTGCATGTGTCAGGATCTTATTCCTTTTGAGCATTTGTATTTGTACACTGCAGAGAGTTCCTGTGGCAATAAGGGACGATTTTATTAAAGTCCAATTTATCCCTTGACTGTTTTTATGCTACTCAGAACAAGTTAGATTTTGTGAGTTCTGATTTTACAGACATGCAAGTTTCAACATTTTCTGTATCGTAAAGATCAATATCCCTGAAAACATAATGATAATAAGAATGTCTTAGATCCCCAGTATGACCAAGAATATCCTGGCATAAAATATTAGGTCATCAATTTGTGAGGAACACTAAGGAGTACTGAGATGGAATTAGATATAATCACTCAAACAATAATAGGACAGGAGGACTGGGAGGGGGACATGGTTTGTCATCGTATCCGTGACTGGTGATATTTTGGTTAGCTTGCCATGTCAGTGCCTTGTTCATCATAGTAAATGTCTTTCCCCACTTAATGATTCTCAGGCTGCTATATCCTTGTTCTCCAGATGTCAATCTCAGGCAAGATCTGGAAAAAGATTGAAGAAATGACTACATCTGCTTCAGTTTCAGGCATGTTAGATGTTGGCCACAATAGACAGCTCCATCGAATCGCATTTTGCACATGAGAACATGATGGGACACATGAAGAGATTTGATTAGTTGCCCAACAGCTTACTCCCTAACCAGAGAATCTCCAAGCCACTGAGAATGGTGCTAGTGTGACTCTAAAGCTACATGCAGTCTTGCCACGAGTTCCCAGAGCTTTTAAATGGAACAGTGAGAAAAGGGGGTATTTTCCCTCATTTCAAGATGGAAAGATCTGAGGCTGAGGGTGGTCAGGACATAATTTTGAAGTAGGTTTACTAAAGTGGACTTCCATTCAATTCAGAAAGGAGCTGAGTAGAAGCAGGAAGAGAAACAGCAGGCTTGGAGAGAGAACTAGACATACCTTCCCTGGGAACTTCGGAAGGATAGTTATTCATATTTTAACTAGGGAATATTCAGCCTAAGTTCCAAAAACAATTCACATATTTTCCCTGCTTTTTAATTTGTTCAAGAAATTCTGAAATTTAATTAATTATTGGGTCTCAAAAATGGTTACTCATATATATAGATCATAATATTTAACATTTATTAAAGTGAAATTAGTTTTAAAATAGTAACATATATTTGAAACCATTTATAATTATTCTGAAACAACAAAAGTAAAACAGGACAAGACGGCTAAGCAAAAATGTATAATACCTCTTACTGCATGCTAAAGAAAATGAATTTAAAATTAGACATTAGCTAGACTTTCAGTCTAGATAGAGGTACCTCATCTGTGCTCACCTAACATTCCATGAAAATCCCTCTCAAAATGTACAAGCATTTTTTTAAAAAATAGCAATGGCTCTGATAAGCAGGATATACGAAGACTATGCGCCAGCTTGAGGAGGATTTCCTGATACTCCCACATCAGTGGTGTTGGATAGAGAAACACAGTTATGGATTCTATTTGCTCCACCCTCTGGCTTGGAAAAGTACACATCATCTGGCAGAAGATATGAAAAGCTCTCTGTTACCAACACAGCCTGTTGCTAGCTTAAGGATTCCAACCAGAAAGGCAGGCAACCACATTCCTTTCTGCATGAGGACAGTATTTTATAGGCAGCCAGATCAGGGCTCTCCCTCCCTTCTCTTTCTTCTCTTTTTATTCTCAATTAGAGACTATAGGTTTCAAAAGAAACTCTGCCAGATGTGGGATACAGTGCAGTGGAATGTCAGGGAGAAATTGGTGGTGGCACTTTGAATTGGGATCACAGCATGACAGATGGGGGCAGAGGCAAGAAGAGCCTGGAAGCGTGAGTGAGTGAGTGTGCATGGACGTGGGAGGGTGTGTCGGGGGGCTTCGCATCTTGTCCTTAGAAAACAAGTAATCACGGACTGTGCCTAAGCTTCTAACTTAGTCAAGAGATTCTGGCAGTGAGAAAAGAAAATTTATTTATTTATCTAAAAAATATTAATTGAGCAACTGCTATGTGCCAGATGCTGTTTGGTAGTAAAGAAATAGTATTAAAGAAGAAAGACTAGGACCTGGTTCTAGTGTGTGTGTGTGGGGAGGGGTAAAAATAAGCAAACCACTGAAAAAATGTAATCTTTGATAATCATCAGTATGATGAAGAAGATAAGATGGGGTGGTGGTGCAGAGTGACTGGGACTCCTCAGACCACTTCATTTAGCTGCAACATAATCTGAGCCATGGCTACAGGGCATGTCCAGAAGAAACTAGAACAGACGGGGAAGAAGAAATAAAATTTCTGTTATTACTTTTCTTGTTTGATCTTTACCATACCCTGTTATGCAGGTTGCAGGTGTTACTGCCATCCAGTTTTTTTTTTTTTTTTTTTTTTTTTTTGAGACAGAGTCTCACTGTGTTGCCCAGGCTAGAGTGCCGTGGCGTCATCCTAGCTCAAAGCAACCTCAAACTCCTGGGCTCAATCAATCCTCCTGCCTCAGCCCCCCGAGTAGCTGGGACTACAGGCACACGCCACCATGCCCAGCTAATTTTTTCTATATATTTTTAGTTGTCCAATTAATTTCTTTCTAATTTTAGTAGGGACGGGGTCTCACTCTTGCTCAGGCTGGTTTCGAACTCCTGAACTCAAACAATCCGCCTGCCTCGGCCTCCCAGAGAGCTAGGATTACAGGCGTGAGCCATCGTGCCTGGCCGCCATCCAGTTTTAAGTTGAAAAAAAACCTAAAGTAATAAATGGGCAAAGAAAAAAATTTAGGAGAAGTAATACAAGTAGTTAATGTGTCTGAATATTTAAAATTCATAAGTAATGAAATAAATATACTAATAAAGGAATGAAATTTAAAATTATAATTAGTTACCATTTTCAATCAATCAGATCTGCAAAGACCAAATTATTGCTAGTGAGGCTGGTATAAAATTTGACTTTCCCATTTGCTGCTGAGGAGAAGGTTAATTGGTACAACTTATCAGTAAAACAATCTTACCTGTTGGAATAGATCACAAGGAAATAACCAGAAAAGCAAATAAAGAGTAATATAGCTGATGTTAACTACAGTACTATTTATAAAATCCCCAGTGGGAAACAACCTACATGTTTGGCAACAGGGGAATACTTCCATATGTAGAACCATTACATAGTCATATAGATGAAGTTCATGAAGATTTATTAATGACACAAGGAATGATTACTGAAAAAGTAAATGAAAAAGTAGGCTAGAAGTTGTATATGTGGCATGGTGAATTTTGGTAACTGGACCACCTGAAGACTAAGTGGACATATAACTGTTCGATTAGAAATCACACTTCCCAGTTTCCCTTAGCAAGGTGTGGCACATAACCAAGTTCTGGCCTATAGCATGTGAGCACAAATGACGTCAGCAGTTTCTAGACCATGTTCCCAAAAGGAAGCTGCTTGCTTTCCACATTCTCTTTCCCGTTTTCCGTAGGCTGATGTATGAATGTGGCTATGAGGTAAGCCAGTTTTGACCATGATAACAAGAACATTTTAAGGAATTACAGAACAAGACAGAAGGAGACTTAATCCCTGGGTAATTTTGTGGAGTAGAGCTTCTACCTGATGAACTTATTCAATGGAACTTTAACAAGAGAAATATGCTTTTATCTGTTTTTCAGCTGCTGTGATTTGGTCTCTGTTTAAGAAGCTGAACTAATACTGAAACTAATACAGATAGTAACTGTGTAAAATATGTAAACATTTTCATTCCTTATTATGATTATTTAATACTTAAAGACACTAATGGTCTTAGTAATAAAACTAAGTAGCAAGTTCTGATAGATTTCTTAACGAAAACAGAATGCTTAATATTATGCCATTCTGGCAATCATGGGCATATGTTTCAGAAAAGCACTTAGATATAACTTTAAAAATAGTAGAACCAGATGCAAATGTAAAACAGTGAAAGCTTTGCTTAGTTGCTATAAGGTTTTAACTTGATTCAGACCTGTGGAGTGTTGGTGGTCATTTTTGTTTTTCATTCCTGCCCATCGCTTCCAGAGTGGGATATTGTGTGCTCATTTATCCAGTTGACTCTTGTCAGAGATTGATACATTGTTCCAGTTTGGGGAGAAGGGGGAGCTTCCTATACTACAAGTGAAAGGTAAGAAAGAGGAGTGAGAGACATGCCTTTCTCTGAGGGCAACTTCACTTCCTCCTCTTCATCAGCATTATTTACTAGAACCTAGATAAATAGTCAGCCGGGGCTTCTGGGAGCCCGTTAGGCTACATTGCGATGTCTCATTGTTCTAGCAAAGGAAAGCTATGGTAGAACCAGCACAGGAACAGTTTGCTTCCCAGGGGGTGGGGGAGACAGAAACATAAATGGAGACTGAATTACAAGGGGAGAGGAAGGGAATAGCACATAAGAGAAGGTCAAGTCCAAATCAAGTTTAGCAATCTGGTCCAGTTTCAGACAGGTTTTAAATCTGGAGGAAGGGGACGAGGTGTTTAAACTACAGGGAAAAGACGATGGGACAATCAGGAAGAGTAGTGTCCTTCAGGAAAATCTTTCTAAATATAAGATGAAGAAAGAGCAACGACAAAAATGTAGTCTTCAGAGAAATCGGCTGTCTGAACAGAGACCAAAAAGCAGGCTCCATTCCACGATTCAAGCAGAGGGCAAGGCTGTGCTGGCTGGCACTTGTGTCCTGTGGGTAGAAGGAGAGACGCGGGCATCCATGGGGCAAGAAAGGAGACAAGAAAAGAGAGAAACTCTCACATTTATTAAGCATCTAATATTCCATATATCCTGTTTAATTCTTGCAGCAATCCTGGGAGCACCCTTTACAGAAATGTCCAGTGATTTGATCAAGATCATGAATTTAATAGGAGGAGGATTTAGGTTTGACTGACTCTAAAGTCCATATTCTTTTTTTTATGCCATTTTGGAGATTTTCAGGGATTGTTGCCCAATAGGTCTTCCATAAATTGAGGGTTAAAGAAGCCTAAGATATTTCCCAAATCTGATGACTCGCAGCATAAGAACTGTTGATTTACTTCCCACAAGCCTCTTGTTAGCACACAGAGTGGAAAGAGGAAGCCTACAGATAGCTAGGGAGATGCCCAATAAGGAGTCTGAAGAATGGCTCTACTCAACTCTCCCAAGAATCTCAGCTTGCTTTGTTCCCGATTAACTCCAAGTGGCCTCATACTGTCTATCAATGACCATAACAATCTTCCAAAGAATCTTTAGGAGACTAATAGCTTAAAGGAAATACTATGGTAAAATATGAGAAGATCCTCAATCCTAAAACTGATCAGGTAAAACAAATCAAATTAATCATTATATACTATTTTTGTGCCATCAGGTAGAGGAAAATTATAAATATTTTTCATATCCAGAGTCTTCAAGAGTACACAGAAAATAAAACTCTAATTTACTGTTGGTAGGCATGTAAGTTGACAATACCTATTTGCTCAATTTACCCAGAAATTTCACCTTTGTCATCTTTCTTACAGAAGTAATCAGGCAAGTGTGCAAGGATATGTGTACAAGGATATATAATCTAATGCTGTTTTTTAAAAAACTGAAACCAAGTAAATATCCATTCATAAAGAAAGAGTTAAACAAATCACAGGGCATTTCTCTCTAAGGAGTACTATGAAGCTAATTAAAATGTGGTTGAACTATGTATACTTCCATGGATGGATATCCAGGATATATTGAGTGCAAAAAGCAAGTTAATGAGGTATATCACAAAAAATGAATACCTGTGCACTCATATACCCCTGTGTGACACAAAGAAAGGTCAGGAAGGATACATACCATTTAATGGTTATTTGTGGGGAGAGAAGGAGGAATAGGGAAGGGGTGAGTACAGTGACCCTCACTCTTCATGCATTTTTGCATGGATTGAATTTTAGGAAGATAAATTGGGCATTTATTACTGTTATAATTTTAGAAAACTCAAAATAAAAATGAAGAACTTCCAGTAGTAGACAATTATCTTTTTGTGCCAAAGGCAGGAAATGATGACTTGAGGTCATGGGTGATTCTGTATCAGCGTCTACCACGGAAATACAGACAAATGCTGAAATCTTCTCCACATGGGAGAGCCAGAAAAATCTGTTCCAGGTAGAACTCAAGCTAGTAGAACAAAAATCCAGTTTCTCCTACGTACCAGTATACTCCAGCCAGTGTTCCTAGTACCATTGTCTATTCCTCAGCAATTCCTTTGACTCTGAACTTCAGATTAACCTCTTGTTTTTCCCCTGAAGCATTTTTTTTCTTCCCATAAATTTACATTTTGATGCTTACTGGGTTCATGACATTGTAAGATTCTTTATAACAGGTGCAAAAAATTTTGCAAAAGTTATAAAACTTTTGCAAAATTCATTATACATGAATAAAAGACAATACCTCTGACAAGGTTATAATCAAACCAGATGTCACTAGCATGTAGTGTATGTATGAAATTAAATTCAGAAAATAATATCAGAGGTTAACTTCCCCCCAATTGTACATAAAGTTGATTTTCTTTCATTTAACTTTGAAGAAAAAGTAAGGGTTAAAAGGAAGATATGAAGAAGATTGGAGAGGTGAATTGAAGAGAGGAAAGTCAGGAGGATGAAGAATGATGATAAGACATTGAGGAATAAGATAGCATCAAATAGTGAGACTTTTTCTTTTAAGCTCTTGGGTGCTGCCACAGTGTAAATGGCACCCCATAAAAACAAGCTTTTAACTCGACCGTGTCACTCTTTTCATGGGTCTTGAACCCCTGCCTCTGGCCTCTTCCCTGTTCTGTAATTTGGTTTGCCCAATCCCTCACGCTTTCAACCACTAGGTTTACTTTTCTCTTTGTAGCCTAACCTCACACCTCAGAATTCACATGCGGTGTCTATGACATTTGCTCTCATCCTTAACTAGGGTTCAGTGTTCTCCTGTGGTAGACAGAATAATGCTCCCCTCTCCAAGATGTCCATGTTTTTATCCCTGGAACCTGTGAATATGTTACCTTATAAAGGGGAATTCGGGTTGTTAATCAGCTGACCTTACAATGGGGAGATTATGATTGATTTTTCCAGATTGGCCCAATACAGTCACAAGGGCCCTTACAAGTGGAAGAGTGAGGCACAGAGGAGGTAAGAGTGATGCAGCAGGAGAGGGCCTGGCCTTGCCTTTGTGGCTTTGAAGGTGGAGGAAAGAGGTCACCAGCCAAGAAGTGCAGACAGCCTCTCGAAGCTGGAAAAGGCAAGGAAACAGCCTACCAGAGCCCACAGAAAGGAACATAGACTTGCCGGTGCCTTGATTTTATCCCGGTGAGACTCCTATCAGATTTCTAACCAAAAGAATTGTAAAATAATAAATTTTTGTTGTTTTAAGTCCCCCAATTTTGTGGCAATTTGCTATAGCAGCAATAGGAATCTAATATACCGTGTCTACTTTACTATAAAGTTATCCTTCTGGTCTGTCCCAAAGCCCTCAAGACCCTCTACCTTTATGGAGTCTTCCATGGGCACAAAAAAGGAGGTTCTGAACATGGCCAGGAAATGGACTGCCAGCGAGACAAGTTGACATGCTCAACTGTTTCCCCTTCCATCCCAACTACCCCTTCACTCTTCCTTTCAGCAAAGAGCTCCTTCTAAACACTGTCTCAAGAGTTGGAAACAGAATGAATGGGGCTACACATCAGTAACAAGGCATGTACTTGAGATATGATTGGTTTCGGGGCAGTCAAAACTGGATGATTGATCCCATATAAGTTCAATGGGGACTGCTTAATAAACACTTGTGATTGATTATTTATGGCCAGTGGAAGTTAGATAGCTGTTCTGTGCTTATAGTCACGTAGAATTATATTCTACTAGGTTTAGGCTAATAGATAGCTGTGTAAATGACATTGGGGACTCACTCTCTACTCTCTAAATGTGAAAGAAGTCATTAGCAGATAAACTAGATGAGTAAATATTCACTGTGGAAGCTACCTGTCCTGGTAGATTAGTCACTCACAGACTTCAGAATACATAAAAGTCACCTGGAGACCTTGTTAAAAAAATGGAGATTTCCAGCTCCACTCCTAGTAATTCCAATTGAGTAGGCCTGGGATGTATTTTTGACATGTGCCCAAATGAGTCTTATACAGATCATTGATGTAGCACGCAATGAACATGGCCTTGAAGAGTCCTGCTTGGGACCGAGAGAGGCGGCATTCAGACACGCTAGTGCATTGACAATCTGTAATTTCCCAACTTTTCTGCTTTGGTCCTCTTCACATGTATATAGTTTTTCACCATTACCTCATTTCATAAGAATGTGCATGCTCCTGTGTGGTCGCACATCGTAGTGTCCAGGTGGGCATGTGTAAAGCCCTCCCAGGTTCTGATACTATTTGCCTACTTCCCACTCCATTCATCAATAGGTGATTCTTAGCTTGGGGAAAAGCAGGTATTTCTTGGTGGGAAATTTCTGGGTGTGAGGAGACATTCGCTGACTCTCAAGGCACCATGGGACTTGCATTGTGGTGAGTAGCAGACAAGACCTTGCATTTGGGAATGTTCCTTCCCTTCAAAGGTAGGGAGAAATAATCTAGTCCCTTCTCCATGAGGACTCTCCAAAGTCTAAACTTCCTTTGATCTTGGCAGGTGGGGGATGGGAGGGAGCCCTGCCTACAGTTGTGCAGGTTGAGTGTAAATTCTGAAAGGGTGAGCGTAGCTGGAATCTAGTTCAGGTCCTATTCGCCAAGCTGGATGTTGGAGCAAGGGCATGGTCTGGGTCTGGCTGGAGAAAAACCCACCTTTAAAAAATCCACACATGGGCGGGGTGCGGTGGCTCACACCTGTAATCCTAGCACTCTGGGAGGCCTAGGTGGGAGGATCGCTCAAGGTCAAGAGTTCAAGACCAGCCTGAGCAAGAATGGGACCCCCATCTCTACTAAAAATAGAAAGAAATTAGCTGGACAACTGAAAATATATAGAAAAAATTAGCC
>CAUYSK010033795.1:0-16627 GCA_963575035.1 Avahi laniger | reverse complement strand
GTAGTCCCAGCTACTCGGGAGGCTGAGGCAGGAGGATCGCTTGAGCCCAGGAGTCTGAGGTTGCTGTGAGCTAGGCTGACGCCACGGCACTCACTCTAGCCAGGGCAACAAAGTGAGACTCTGTCTCAAAAAAAAAAAAAGAAAAAAATGACATTAGTTTGAAACTCATGGATTTTAGTAATGTAGTGAATATATTAGTAGCTGGCATTTATATTTTTGGTTTCCAGGATTTAACTACAGGTAGAAGTCTATGAATTTAGCAGCTTAGTTGCACAATTCAGAAAGAATAAGATAATGTATCCCTTTTTCGAACAAGGTGCAGTTTTTAGAGATTAATCTAGTGTTGTTTAAAGGCAATATAGTGGACTTGTATGATGATTTAGAGTTAGTGATATATAATAAGTAGCTTCCTGCTATGTTTTATTATCTTTGTCTAAAAACATCAAATTGGCCACATATTTAAGATCATTGTCCAAAGTTTCTGTTTTCTTTCCTCTTTTTGGTTTATGTCCTTTAAAAAGCAGAACTCTGAAAGTTAACATATCAAGAGATTCAGTTCTGTATTTACCACACATACATAACATTAATTGATGTGCTAATCTCAGTGTGACTCATTTGATTTCCTGTTGACATGTCATTTCTTGTCAGTTTTGAAAATGGGCCTGCTTTGCTCTTTTAAGGCGAAGAAATAAAGCTTCTTGCTATTCTGCACATGGAAAATATGTGGAGAAGAGATGGTCCTTTTGTACCTTCCTTAAAGTAATGGGTCTTAACCTTTTTGGGTCCCAGATCCCTTTGACAATCTGACACCCTCTCTTTTGGAAAAACGTACATATGTTCACACTTAAAATTTTGTATCTTAGGCCGGGCACGGTGGCTCATGCCTGTAATCCTAGCACTCTGGGAGGCCGAGGTGGGCGAATCGTTTGAGCTCAGGAGTTTGAAACCAGCCTGAGCAAGAGCAAGACCCCATCTCTACTAAAAATAGAAAGAAATTAATTGGACAACTAAAAATATATAGAAAAATTAGCCAGGCATGATGGTGCATGCCTGTAGTCCCAGCTACTCGGGAGGCTGAGGCAGGAGGATCCCTTGAGCGCAGGAGTTTGAGGTTGCTGTGAGCTAGGCTGACGCCACGGCACTCACTCTACCCAGGGCAACAAAGTGAAGACTTTGTCTCAAAAAAAAAAAAAAAAATTTGTGTCTTAATTTCATAAGACTTCCACTAATTGGTAGTGTTTTGGTCTTTATGTTAGAAGATCCTGTTATCTAATGAAGTTGGGTAACACTTTTTTTGTTTGTTTTTGTGGTCCAAAAGTTACTTCTCTTAACCTTTAAAAGGTGTTTCCTAAAACTTTTTAAAAATTTCAAGTTTTGCTAACTTTACTTTGGTAATCATACGCATCAATATGTGTTCAGTCATTCTTTTTGACGGAAGGATAGATTGATATATATCATGTTGTAATTAAAATGGAGAGATTAAACAGTAATAGTATAGTGAGGTACAGTGTTATTCATACTTTTGAGAGAATTTGGATAATTTTGGAAACCCTTTTTTTCTTTGTATAGCACAGAGATACTCCTGAGAATAACCCAGATACTCCATTTGATTTCACACCGGAAAACTATAAGGTATGACTAAATTAACATTATAATTAATTTACAGAATATTTAGTAGCTTTCATATGTATAAAGTTGGTGTTTTTTTGTTTTTTTTTTTTTTTATACAGAGGTTAGAGGCAATTGTAAAAAACTATCCAGAAGGGCATAAAGCAGCAGCTGTGCTTCCAGTCCTGGATTTAGCTCAAAGGCAAAATGGGTGGTTGCCCATCTCTGCTATGAATAAGGTACTGGTTCATTTTTGCCTTAGTTGGAAAAGAGAAGAGATTGTGTATAACTTCCTTGTGTTGTAATTACCCTGATAATCTCTAATGTCAGAATCCACGAGTTTGGAGCCCTTTAGTCATTTATATGTATCCTTGAATTATATTTGTGCTTTTGTTGCTTCCCTTAATGCAGAGAACTGGAGTAGAGCTTTCTATCCTTGCAGGAAATAGTGTAAGCATTATGGTGAAAGAGGGTTTTTTTTTTGAGGGAAATGGTCATAATAAAGATGAAAGATCCCAAATATGTATAATTTAGTGTCAAGATACTCTGAAAATTAGCATAATATTTAAACATTAGAATTACAGAAAAAAAAAAGATCTGGTCACAGCTAGTATGAGTCTTTTTAATATTTTACATCTTTGACTATAGGCTTTAACAAAAATTTATATAAGATGTGGTATTTATGCTACCTTGGAACCAACAACCTTAAAAAATGCTATGGGTGACCCATTTTCACTAACTATATGAAGTTAATCTATTCATACATATTATAAGATTTATTTTTTTCTAATAGTTTTCAGCAGTAATCCAAATTTCAAGTTTATTCATATCTTGTTAGTATAAATAACTACATTTGTGTGATGATATAATACAGTGTATCATTTACAAAGTGTTATACAAAAACCACATACTGTTTGATTCTTAAGAGAATCACACAACCAGGCCATGTTTTATAATGGAAATTTTTTTGTGTGATTTTTCTCTGGACTTACTTCTTCATTGGCAATGAAGGTTTTGAACTAGGTAGATCTCTTCCAATTATTACATTATAATTTCTAAGTGATAGAGCTGGGACTGAATTCATTTCCAAATCAATGCATTTTATACTTGACCGACCGTCACAGAGATTCTACTGTACTTCATTCTTCTTCTTATCACTTTCTAGACTTTATTTGGTTGTAACTGTTAGGCTAGACCATCATCTTTGTTGGAGAATAAGGAATGTCCTCCATTTATCTAACAGAATCCCTAATGCAACTTTTAGGTTTAGTTTATTTGCTTTGTACAGTACTCCTAACTCTGTATGGACCCTTAGTAATTTTTTCACTGTGAAAAATGTCATAAAGCAAGTTTAGTGAGGCACTGTCCTGAGTAAAATATGGTCAGGTAGTAATTTTTTCAACAAATCACATGTTTCTTTGGGAGTTACATTGTTTTTTAAATTAAAATAGCCAACTTTCTAAATAATAATTTAGGTATATGTTTCTAATTATGGGTTTTGGGGGTTTTTTTGCCAAAATTAATGTTTTTAATAATGGCAAACCTATTGGAAGTCTTGTTATATGGCAAGCTTAGCAGAAGAAAATAAAATAAAATAAGAAACTAAATGTGAGAACATTTAAAAAATAAGGCAGGCATGGTGGCTTGTGCCTATAATTCCTGCTACTTGGGAGCTGAGGTAGAAGGATCGCTTGAGCCTGGGAGTTCAAGACCATCCTGGGCAACATAATGAGACCAAGTTTCTAAAAAGAAAAAGAAATATTGTCCTAGTCTGTTTGGAGTTGGATATATATGGGGGAAGAGGCAGGAAATAGGGTATAGAGAATAGAATCAAGATTCTTTCCACTTTACATTTGGGACTTTCATTTTAATGTTGCGTCCCTTTCCCTGCCCCAAACCCAAGAAACACCAACTAACACCCAACCTTACAACAAAAATATCCGTCGGCTCGCTGATTATCTCTTTAATTGTCACCAAGGCATAGGGAGGTGTGCAGCAGAATTCCGGGGGGAGCTTTTTCAAATTAGACAATCAGGGCCTCACTCTAGATTTATTAAATTATTTCAGTAATAGGGCTCCAGCAGGTATATTTTGATAGAGAGCTCCCCAGATTCAGAGATGCATCCCTGGTTTAGAACCACCAAATTAAATAGCACAACTACTTTATCTGTCACAAGTAAGCCATGATTAGATGTCTTTTGAGAATATATTTCCTTTAGAATTTCTAATCGAGAAAATTCTACATGTTTTTCATCAAAACAAATAACTAATATTTTCTACTAATGCCTTGATGCGAAGGGTTGGGAAGTACTTGTCTGTAAGATCCAGCTTTTGAAAGAGCATTGTGATATGAAGTAGAAGTAGTGTTTTGAATTATTCTGGAGAGGTGTATGTGTGTGTTATGTATGCGCATACATATAGTACGCAGAGATATAAAATTTTGAGTTTACGTATGTAAATGCAGTTGTGTAAACAAATATGGGTTAATAGCTTTGATTCTTAACCTTTTTTCTATTGCTGTACCATTTGCATGTACTATACCTCATGAGTAACATCAAGACTTTTTTGGTGAAAGGTTTAAAAATCTAATTGTTTCCTTTATTGGGGTTTGGCCACTAAGTTTTTGCTATTTAGACAGTTTAAATTACAAAATATGAGTTGATCAAAGTAGAAATTCTTAATAGTGAAAGACTTAAAGATTTATAGAAAAAGAATATCCTTTTGCAGAGGTGAGGAGTGGGGTAGAAGGAGGAAGTGCTGTAACTCCATTGGCTTTTGCGCTCCGCGTGGTTTAAGTGTAAGATGTCTGAAAAAATTGAAGGGTTTATATCTCGTAATTATCAGACACAAGTGTGTTTTTCACTGTTGAAGAAATTTTCTGTTTTTACTGAATTGAGGCAAGGTTGAAATTATACTTTTTACAACATACCTTAAAAGCTCAATTAATAAACGTTATAATTAGCTTATTTTAAAATGTCCTAATATTTTAGGTTGCAGAAATTTTACAAGTACCTCCAATGAGAGTATATGAAGTAGCAACTTTTTATACAATGTATAATCGAAAGCCAGTTGGAAAGTATCACATTCAAGTCTGCACTACTACACCTTGCATGCTTCGAAACTCTGACAGCATACTGGAGGCCATTCAGAAAAAGCTTGGTATGGGATACATTGTATTTGTAACTTTGATAAAAAATAGAATTGTCTTTATAGATTTGACGTATTTCTACCTAAAGTTTCCAACATCTGCCAGCTTATTGGATCTGTATTTCCCCAGTAAAATTTTGTCTTTACTGTTGTTTGCCCCTCCTTTATTTCTTTCTGTTTTGTATAAGTCTTCCTTAGTTCTCAGCCTCAAAGCTGAGTTATCTACCATCTTTTCTTTTTTAGTCAGTAAGTATGTTTGAAAAGCTTCTAAGAGTTTTAAAATTTTCATTGTTTAGAAAATTATGTTTCACTTACTGTGTGATAGCATGGGGTACGTAAAAAATGACTATTATTGCGCATGTATTCTTTCCAAGAGGCCGTGGAACAAATAAGAGTACAGAAGGAATGCTTTGGAAAGGGAAATTTGAAATAGGTGTTATAACAATAGCATTTAAAAAGTAAAGAGGCATTTTTCCATACAAAATGCCATTGCTGCATTACACCTATATAAGCCAAATGAAGTAAAAGGACTTACCTTTAATTTTGTTATTTACTATAAAGTACTGGTATGCTGTAAAAATAGTTGGGCAGTATTGAAGTATATCAAACAGAAAGCTGAAGTTGGCTCAAAATCCCATCCCCCAACTCCAACGTGTAAATTCTGATAATAGTTGGGTGTATTAATTATAGATTTCATATCATTTTAATAAATACATAAATGTATTCATATTTACACTTTTTATACTTTATTTTGGCTTTCTATAGCACGATATATATGTCTGCTTCATTTTTCTATTATAAATTAAGTTACTCTGCAATTACTTTCACCTACACACATCTTTGCATACTTGTCCTGTTATATACTGAGGTTATTTACAAGACGTAGAATTGATGGGTACGACTTTACCATATTTTGCCAAAATGCCTTCCGTAAATGTATTACAGTACTCATTTTCTTCACATCCTTAATAACCTTTGACATTAGAAATTTCTGAGTTTTTGCTGATCTGATAGTGTGACTGATTTTAGTATAATTTTCACAATCAAAATGAAAATAACAGTCTGATGCACTATAACAAACACTGGAGATGAGTTTGCTGAAATTTGATTTTTTTAAAGGAACAAGTTCACTTAAATCCTTGCATGTTATAATTATATAAGGAGTGTTTTCTTTTTTAAAGAAATGTAATACTCTTAAATACTTTTTATATACCTCTGTAATATATTGTGGGTTTTCTTTTTTTGTAACCAAATTGCTGTTAAAATAGAACCTGGTCCTAATGGAGATTATTTATATTTTTAGGAATAAAGGTTGGGGAGACTACACCTGACAAACTTTTCACTCTTATAGAAGTGGAATGTTTAGGGGCCTGTGTAAATGCACCAATGGTTCAAATAAATGACAACTACTATGTGAGTATTTCATTTAAAATAAGTTAAAGTTGTATGATATCATATTTTAAATATCTTAAATATTGATTTTGTATCCTATAAATGTTGGTTCTAAATGAATTATTCATTTAGAAAAAGCTGTTAGCATAAATATTCCAGGTTTTTAAAAAATTATCTTTAAGCATTTTTGCATTTAACTCCAGATGATGACAAATTTTTTAAACTTTTAAATTAATGAAAAATTTAATAATTTACATATAAACATACAGAATAACCTTGGTGTAGCAACTACCAAGACTTAACAGATAGTAACATTTTGCCACATTTTACTTCAGATATTGTTATCATCATCATCATCTGTAGAAATAAGCTAGATACACAGGTGAAGCATCCCCATCCCAAATCTTACACTCTTCCTTTCATCCCACAAGGTAACCATTATCATAAATTTAGTGTGTATTCTTCCTATACGTGTTTTTAAACTTTTTCTATGTATTCTAAGTATTGCTTTAGCTGGATTTCACAAGTCTTGCCTATTTTTTTTTAGTTGAGCGTTTGTCAAGTTTTGCATTTTCATTTTTTTCTTTGACCTTTGTTGTTTAAAAATATTCTTAATATCCAGATATGTGGGTTTTCTAGTTATCTTTTAAAAAAATCACTTGCCACCCTAATTATATCATGGTTTTCATTCAGGATGTCTTGTTAGGTCGTATTTCTTAGAAATTTGTTTATGGAAATTCTTTGAGGACTGCATTGAAGGTAGATTGTTCAGGAAGGGATTTGTGGCCAGGCACAGTGGCTCATGCCTGTAATCCCAGCACGTTGGCAGGCCAAGGCAGGAAGATTGCTTGAGGCGAAGGGTTAGAGACCAGCCTGGGCAATATTGAGACCCCCATCTCTACAGAAAATTTAAAAATTAGCCCAGTGTAGTGGTGCACACGTGTTGGCCCAGCTTGAGGCCAGAAATTTAAGGTTGCTATGAGGATGCCACTGCACTCTAGCTCAGGCAACAGAGTGAGACCCTGTATGGAGGGGAAAAAAAGGATTTGCTTTGCTTCTTTCTTGTTCCTGGAAGTGCTACTGGCCCAGGAAAAGCCTCTTTCCTTATACCCTATGTCTTTCCAGCCCCTCAGTGTAAAAGGTTCCAGACTAGCAGTTTTCTTTGAGGGACAGTTTAATTTCTAGTTTACTCTTATATTGAGGGTATAGCTTTTTGGGATCTTAACTTGGTGTGGTTCGGATAGTCTCTTGTTTAGAGTCTCTTGGGCTGGTAGTGGCTTTGTCCCTTGCCCCTCTAGGCTTTGAAACCCTGAAACCAAGTTTTACTTGGTGTTTCACTTGTCCAAAACATGGGTTTTCACTGAGTTTTTGGCCTCTGGGTATTTATTTCTTGATTTAAACAGGAATTAGATAGTCAAGGCTTTGCATGAAGCATTAGAAGTCTAAATGTAGCAGCCTATGGATGTATTTGGCCAAGAGATAGAGATTCTGTCAGTAGTAGTTAGAGCTTTGGATTATGGATAGATATTAGGCATCTACTTACAAGTTACTAATTACTTTTTACACCCCATTGTTTTATTAAAGGATACAGCATTTATTGAGCATATGCCTTGGCACTATTCTAATTTATATATATTCTCATTTAATCCTCAAAAACATACTGACGTAAGTTTACAAATAAGCAAATTTGGGGAGGCTGAGTAACTTGTCCAAGACTACTAGTAAGTGGGGGGGGCCAGGACTCAAATGCAGATGTATTTCACTTCAAAGCACTACTCTGTATTGCCTCTTCAGCTATAGCTTTTGTTGTATATTATATTTAGCACTCTATGCTGTATATAGGAATTAGTCAGTTGTTGCTACCTTGGTAACTATCTTGTGAGTTGAGAGAGAGGCAGACAATAAAATAGCTGGTTTTAGGAATTAATATCCTTAAGCAGGAAATAATTTCAATATGACTGTTGTAATTTGTTTTTTCCTAGGAGGATCTCACACCTAAGGATATTGAAGATATTATTGATGAGCTCAAGGCTGGCAAAATTCCAAAACCTGGGCCAAGGTGTGCTTTTGTTTATATATATGAAGTTTTAATGGCTTAACCTAAATTAATCTTTCACATAAACTTAATCTTTAAAATTTTATACCCTAAGTTCACAGGAATTAGCAAGAGCTTTGGATAGTATCTAGAGTAAGAATTTTTTTTTCTCCTAAAACCCTGTTAGATAATCATCTGATACCTACCTATTTATAGAGAAGGAAAATCTGCTACAAACAGAAATCTATTCCATTGTTTAAAAGTTTATACTGCTAGAAGACTGACCCAAAGACTCTCTCTCTCTATTTTCCACCTAAAAATCCACTTCTGTCCTTTGAATCAACACAATTTTTTTTTTTTCGAGACAGGGTCTCACTCTGTTACCCAGGCTGGAGTGCAGTAGCACAATCATAGCTCAGTGTAGCCTCGAACTCCTAGGCTCAAGCGATCCTTCTGCCTCAGCCTCCTGAGTAGCTGGGACTACAGGCACATGCCACTATGCCCAACTAATTTTTTTATTTTTTGTAAAGACAGCGTCTTGCTGTGCTGCACAGGCTGGTCTCGAACTCCTGGGCTCAAGCAATCTTCCTGCCAAAGTGCTAGGATTACACATGTGAACCACCGTACCCGGCCAACACAAGATAATTTTAATACCTCTTCCAAATGACAGCCGTTCAGTTACTTGAAATAGCTATTTTGTCTTCCCCAAATCTTTTTCTCAGATTGAATAACCACAGTTTTTTCATTGTTTTTCCTTGGAAAACATGGATCATCATAAAAATCTTCAACCTTGTCATCTTCACTTTGAGTAGGCTGAAGAGGAGGAAGAAGATAAGGGGTTAGTCTTGTTGTCTCAGGGCTGGCAGAGGCAGAAGAAAATCGACATATAAGTGGACCCACACAGCTCAAACTTGTGTTGTTCAAGGATCAACTGTATTTCCAAATCTGCTGAAGTCTAAAAGGCCTAGCTCTTCAATTACTAAGTCTTTGGGTTGAAAGCAACAATAACCTAATTCCAGTAAGTGTGGCCAAAAAACCTGGACACTGACACGCACACAGAGAGCACCATATGTGAAGAGGAAGACAGAGATCAGGGTGACGCAGCTGAGCAAAGGAACGTCAAAGATCGTCAACAAACCCCCAGACACTACAGAGATGCATGGGACAGGTTTCTCCGTCACATCCCTCAGCAGTAACCAACCCTACTGATACCTTGACACCAGACTTCTAGCCTCCAGAACCGTGAAATGATACATTTCTGTTGTTTAAGCTACCCAGTTTGTGTTACTTTGTTATGGCAGCCCTATTAAGCCCTATTAAACTAAAATTACATACTTCTAGGTCATTTGAGTGCCAGCTTTTATAGTTTTCTCATCTGCTTGGCCAAGTCAGTATAGTTCACAAAAAGAATTTTCTCCTTTGCATATGCAAATCCAGTGTCTTATTTTTCATTGTCTTTCACCAGCCTGCACTTACTGCTTTTTCTGTTCACATCACAGATTTTATTCAATGTGGCAGATAAATACGATTGCCATGAAAGCCCAGACTTCTTAGTCATTTGTCAGGTGTAAAGACTTTGATTTCAAATATTGTACTTTGCAGACCCAGAATTTCTGTTAGACTCTTTTAATAGACTCAGTTTTCTATTGAAGTACCCCATCTTTTTATTTATTTGGGCCATCTTTTTCTTATTTTTACCATATTAATCATGGTTATTTTTTAACTCCTTATTTACTAACTCACATATTTATATCTCTGGATCTTGCTTTATTTACTGTTTTATCTCATTATTAGTCACTTTTCCTGTTTGCATGTCTAGTACTTTTTATTAAATGTTTAACATTATAAATGATACATCATAGATGCTATATAATGTTACCTTCCTCTAGAAAGTGTTAAGTTTTTATCAGGCAGGCAAATAAATTATAGGAAATCACTCCGATCCTGTCACAGATTGATTTTGGCGTTTGCTAGTGTGGGTCTATTTCCCTTTTTCCCTTACTCTGATGTGATATTTCAATAATAACAACAATAAGCCCAAGGTGTTTATTAGCTGCACCCAAATCAATCTCTCCCCAGAGATGTGCAATCCCTGAAATCTCTGCTTGTCTCTCAGTCTCCCTGCATCTTTACTGTATCTCCTGAAATCTCATTCTGTGAATACAAAGCTGTATGAGGCCAAAGACTCGAAGTGAGTTTTTATGTAATATCTCCTGTAATATCCTACCCCTCAACTCCCAGTCACCACTGGAACTTCAAACACCGGTTTCTGTGTCCCCTGAGAGCAAGACTTTTGCTTTCTGCTTGGGCTGTATTCCTCCATCTAATAGTTTGAAAATTGCACTCAGGGAGAAATCCAGCGTGGATGCGGGGTGTCAGTCAGGTGCTTCTCTTGTCTCAGGATCTCAGTTTTGTGTTGGTTGCTGCCTCCTTCCTGGAAATACTTTAATTTTTTTTGCCCACATTTTATGCATTTTTTAGTGGGAGGAAACATATAGGCTACTCAATCATGGCCAAAACTTAAAGTCATGTATAAAGTTCTTAAATACAGAATTAAGCCCACCATGATTCATTTCTTTGTTCTTTCTTATCCCTTTCTCTCCTTTCTTTCCGTACCTTACTAACTGGTAAAAGCATATTTGTAGTAGTTAATTTCCACAATTAACTAGAATCCTACTATAGGAAAAATCAGCATGCTGCCATTCTAGAGAAGAAAACCCGTAATATAGTGACAGTAGGAATTCCAACCAGTGAGCAAATTGGTGTCTAGACTTCTTACCTTCCTCAAGGCTCTATGAAAGAAATATGTGTTCACAGTTGCCTAATCACTTAAATGCAGCCTCATGGAAAGACAGGACCAGGCAAGGGGCAAAGACAAACCCTAAGGAGAGTACCCGGTGGGGGTACAAAGCAGAGTTCTTAGGTGAAGTCACAGGTACGAGGCTAGCAGAATTCAGCTTCCCAGATTCCATGTCCCATGAAGAGGCACACTTTGTCCAGGTACAGCCAGACATACTTCAGTTTTGTTCCAGGAAATAGACTCCGATTTCCTGTCTTCTCATATTTACAGAGGGTTTAAGAGTAGGGAAGAAACATTCAAACTGAGTAGAAAAATCCTGATCTTTGCAGTTCGAATGTCAGTCTTTTGTTCTCAGATGCCAATTGCCTGATAAATTTGTATGCTCACATGTTTTCAACCAGAGACCTTGAAGCTCTCCTGGGATGACCCAGCTAGTCTATTTGATAGAGAAAACACAGATTGTCTCTTCAAAGACAGCAAGTAACTACCTAATGGGTTATTATTTCAATGTTATCATGAAAGCTCTTTCTAGCAGGGCCTTTGTTTCTGGTTAAAATACAAATATAGTACAACTAGGAGAGGTATTACAGCTTAGTCAGCTACATTTCAGAATGACTCCTTTTCTTATTTTGATATTTTAGAGGCAGTAGAAACCAAAAATTATGAGCTGTGAAAGGATTCAAATAGGAAGTGGAACAAAGAAATATGCAGAAAGAAGTTTGGAGGCTTGAGAAAATAACTTCAGATTTAGCAATTTGAGCTCTTACTAACAAATCTCGGTGTTTGTATCGACATATCTTATTAAGAGCATGTTAGTACATTGGTACAAGTGGTATCTCACTTAACACAGTGATTTTCCATCTTGAACCACATGGAAGAATCACCCAGGGAGGTTTTAAAACTCCAGGTGTCCTAAGTACACCCCAAACCAATTACATCCGAGACTCTGGAGATGGGGCCCAGGCAACAATGATTTTTAAATCTCTGCAGGTGATTCCAATGTGCAGCTTGAGAATCACTGACTTGGGTTCTCTTGGCTTCACTCTCTTCTGTGAAAATAAAGCCTCAGTTAGGTGATCCCTGAGCATCCGTCCAGTCCAAGTTCTTCAATTCTATGATCATACACGAAAATATTTCCTTTAGTCATTGTTCTCCTTTCACTACTCACAAAACAATGAGGAAAAACCAGTAAGTTCTTTTTCATTTTAGCTTTGTGACTTTGGTGAATACAAATGTTCTCCAAAGTTTATATTGTTTCATAAGATGTTTGCAATCTCTGCTCACCTAGTCATTCATCAGAGGAAAAGGGGAAACAGCTATTAGCTGTCCAAAGGAAAGCACAAGTCTAACATGAAATATGTGAAAACAAACATTTTACATGTGGGATGAACCATTTTTGTAAACACAGGAAACACCTGCTTATTGATGCCTTGCTATTGTGGAAATTATGTTTAAATGTTTTCACAATTACAGATCCATTTTCCATATATGTTAAGCAAAACTGTTTGCATGACTCATTTGCAAAAGACTTTGAAGCCTCTTGCTTAAGCCTGACCATGCTCTGTTCCCTTTCTTTCTCTCTCCCCCGGACCAGATGCCTGATGAGAAATGCTGAGATTGGCCCATGAGCTTTCACAGGGAGACTCCAGGAGAAGAAAACCCGGAGTCGGGCCCATCTGCACAGTACACTCACCTGCTGTGAGCCACTCGATCCGTGTCAGGCATTTTTCCACAGTTCTCCCCACCTCACAGATGTGTTATAAAAGAGCTGTATGATGTCCAAGACACTCCAAGGTACCGTGAAGCAAGAAACTAAATAAATATAGGCTATTTACCTTGCCAAAAGGCAACATCTCAGACGATGCCAAGCCACCTGTGAAGGTCAAGTGGTTTGTCATCTGAAGCAAACTACCTCTGGGCAAGACAAATGGTGTAATATCCTCAACCCCAAAGAAACTTCCAATGCAATACACTTATATTCTCCTTAAACATAGCTGCGTATTCAGGCCTTCTCACACCTGTGCGTGCCTTTGCTCTGCCAGCAAGATCTTCTGCCTTTCTTTTTCTTCCCTGTCTTCTCTGCTCCCTCTGTCCTCACTCCCACCATGGAAATACAGCCCATCATTCAAGCCAAGTTAAATTAAGAGCATCTATCATTATTCAGCCTGACCATGCTGCATAAACCAAACTGAATGCTTTCCATATGTTATTTACCTATTAATAATTCTTCCAACACATCTATAAAACATGTTTTATTAAGCCAGTTGAGAAGAAGTCAACCAAAACTCAAAGAGGTGAAATAACTTGCTCAAGATCACAAAGCCAGAAATCAAGCCCAGGCCGGTCTTGCCCCAGAGCTAATGCTATTACCCACCATATTGCACTCCCTCTCTTCCCGCCTAGCCCTGGAGACTTTCTCAATGACTCCACCATACAGTGATTTCTCCCCAGTTTTTACCAAACTCTCCCGCAGTATGTACTTTTACATGCTGCATAGTCTTGACTACTGTTTGTTTTACATTGCTATTTAATTTTAAATGAGTACATTTTGTTTCTCTCCTTAAGCATATTATAAGCCTATTAAAGCCACAGAACTATTCAAAGTGTTTAAAGCAATGCACGTATATTCTACAGGTATGCACAAAAACTGGTCTTATTTTTTAGACATGGATATGTGTTCTCATTACCCTTTTATCACCTAGCACATTGTTACATGCAGTAGTCTAACCCAGCCAATAAATCGTTCCCATTTGTTACCATCCCAAATGCAGGGGGTTAAATAACGGCACATGAGGTCAAGAGGACCAGTAAAAGTGTGTGCAGACATGCGCATACCTCTAAAATTACGATTTTAATGCTGATCGCAGCTATAATCAGAACTTAAGAAAACATTTCTTTTTTATAATGCATAGAATGTTTGCCCAAATACTGATATTGTACAGTATTCTATTTTATGTTAATCATAATAATTTCCAGTCAGCTATCAATATTTACTAGTGTCTTTTTTGTACAGATTGTTTTTCTTGGGTGCTATTCCTTTTTAATTTCAGAATATTACGAGGGTACGAATGTTCAGGTTACATATATTATCTTTGCCCCGCCTGAGTCAGAGCTTTCAATACGTCATGACACAAAGGCAGAAACAAGTATAAAATAAACTAACATAGTACTTTACTTTTAAAAATAACGAACACCAGATCTGTCTATGGAAAGTGATTTGATGATTAAGAAAAATATATGGAAAATTCAGAAAGAAAAACACCCTAGCCAGACAAACTTAGAAAACTGAAGGAAAACTGTTAGAGCTTGATTAAGTAGATAATTCCTTCAGAGGAAAGAGTAAATTATATAATGAGTACTTATTGACAAAATGAAATAAATCCGACTCCAAGAGCTAAGAATAACTGGTATGCAGGAGACGCCAACCTCAGTGAGGCCTCCTCTATCCACCACAGTACCATTTTCCAACACAAGAGGAGGAAAGGTTATGAGCTGTGGCTTCCCGGTGAGTATGAAATTACTCTAATGCTCGTTTTCCTAATTCCAGACTCTTGACTAAGAATGTTTAAGCTCTTATTCGGGACCGTGAAATCAAATATGAAAAGAAATAAGTTAAAGAAGAGAGACGGGGATCTCGGCGAGCAGCGCATTTGCTCACTCACGTGCAAACAAGTCCTTGGTAGCGCTCCCTGTTCGGGGCGCTAGGAACACAAAGCCACTGCCTGACGTAGGAAGACAGGAATGTGATATTTATCTCACTCTTGTCTACTGTTTAGTGTGTGAAAGCATATTCTGCCCATATTTATGGGTTTGTTTCCCTTCGTGTAGGATGAGATAATAACCACCTAATTTCCTTCAAAGGTCTCAGAAATGACTCACGAAAAAGGCAGTTCGATTTAACCAGGGCACTAAGATGTTTTAAATAATAATTTCCTTTACGCCTGCAGAACTTTTCATCTGCATATAACTATTATACTATCTAGAATCTCACTTGGCATTTCCTATTTCTTATTAATGCCTGTGAAACTTTCAGGAATTATAACTAGAGGTTCCCACCATTTCCTGGCATCTCTATAGCTATAGATTTTCTAGCCATGTGATCTTACAGTCAACTTAGTTTAGTGAAAGTAGCTCCAGATATTGTCAAATGACCCATGTTCAGATTTCAGCTCTGCCGTCCATCGGCCTTGTGACCTTGACTAAACCAGGCTTCTCTCTGAGCCTCAGTATCTTTACCTATAAAAAGGGGAAATAATAACCTGCCCACACTTACCCACAGGATTGTAGTGAGGCTCAGGTTGAAAAGTATGCAAAAATGCTGCATAAATCACATCTGTAGCAGGATTTTTCATGCTATTTTAAGTTTCTTGTAGCCCTTTCCTATCAGGGAGCAATAAATACTGTTAAGATTTTTATTTGTTTTCTTTTTCTAGAGTAATGTATATATGTGTTTATGTATGCATAGATTTGCTTTTTAAAATTTAGGTATTTTATTATGGTACAATCATGTATTATAATTCTTTATCCTATTTTTTACAATATGTGTTTTAAAATCATACAATTTTACATATTTTACAAAAATGCATAATTTTACCATAATGTATTATGACAAAATTATATATTATATTAACACATTATGATATATGCATTGTACATATCCCTATATTAATAAAATTTCTTCCAAAACATGGTTGGTAACAACTTGATATAATATATGATGATATATAATACATATATTAATAATGAAGAATGACGTATACATGCATGCATTTTCATGTTGCCAAAAGTTATTTCCAAACATGATTAATAATGAGTGTGTTTAAAAATATGGTGTTTATTGATTCTACTATATGAGTAAACTATAATTTACTTGATCATTTCCGATTTTTAACTCACTAGGAATACTTGTTCCCATTTTTTGTTTTTGGTTTGTTTTATTTTTTGTTGTTGATGTTACTGGGTTTATTTGGTATCATAAACAATATTTTAGTAAACATCTCTATGCAAAAATCTCTAATTCCATAGGGCAGATTTCTAGAACTAAAACCACTATATCAAAGGGTATAGAATTTTCTAAGTCCCTTACTAACATATTGTCAGATTCTGTTTCTGAAGTATTGTACTAATTAGACAATGTAAGAGAGAATCAGGCCGAGCGCGGTGGCTCACGCCTGTAATCCCAGCTCTCTGGGAGGCCGAGGTGGGCCAATTGATTGAGCTCAGGAATTTGAGACCAGCCTGAGGAAGAACGAGACCCCGTCTCTACTGAAAATAGAAAGAAATTAATCGGACAACTAAAAATATATAGAAAAAATTAACCAGGCATGGTGGCGCATGCCTGTAGTCCCAGCTGCTCGGGAGGCTGAGGCAGAAGGATCGCTTGAGCCCAGGAGTGTGAGGTTGCTGTGAGCTAGGCTGATGCCACGGCACTCACTCTAGCCCGGGCAAAAGAGTGAGACTCTGTCTCAAAAAAAAAAGAGAGAGAAAATCAATTTTATGGTAGCTTTGTCAGAATTATTGCCTATTTTAATTATTACCAATTTTAGAGGCCAAAAAGTAGCAGCTCTTTATTATTTCTGTTTATATCATTAGTAGTGATGTTGAAAATGTTATGTTTATTGATTTTCATTATTTCTACCTTGAAT